>CAUYRH010169669.1:0-17117 GCA_963574655.1 Perodicticus potto | reverse complement strand
TTTTTGAGACAGAGCCTCAAGCTGTCACCCTGGATAGAGTGCCGTGGCATCACAGCTCACAGCAACCTCCAATTCCTGGGCTCAAGTGAGTCTCTTGCCTCTGCCTCCCAAGTAGCTGGTACCACAGGTGCCTGCTACAGGGCTCGGCCATTTTTTGGTTGCAGCCGTCATTGTTGTTTGGTGGGCCTGGGCTGTATATGAACCCGCCATCTCAGGTGTATGTGGCTGATGCCTTAGCCCGTTGAGCCACAGGCACCGAGCCTTTCTATTTTCTTTTTTTTAAGGTAGTCTTATGCTGTTGCCCTGATTATAGTACAGTGGCTTCATCACAGTTCACTGCAACCTCAAACTCAGGGCTTCAAGTCATCCTCCTGCCCTGACTTTCCAGAAAAAAGTTATTTCTTTCCAAAAGTCTAAGTTACCTTTTGACTACAAGCATCTTTAAGACAGGTTCCTTATTTTATTCATAATTTAACCCCTTATTTTGAGTTTAAAAGAAAGAATTCATATTTTTCTCTACTAGGTAGAACCCATTCTGGTAGCAAAGACTTTAATTCTCATTCAACTGGTGATTTTTGAAAATTTAAAATATCTCTGGTGATGCTGGAAAAGATACCATAATAACTTTTGATTTCAATTAATGCCAAGTGTGGTGGCACATGTAGTGTGGCTACTGTAGTCTTGGCTACTTGGGAGCTTGAACCCAGGAGTTTGAGGTTCCTATGAGCTACAATGATGCCACTGCAGTCTACTCCGGGAGACAGAGTGAGACTCTATCTCAAAAAAGATAAAAATAAATAAATAAATAAATTCCAGAATATTAAAGTGATGCTAACGTCTTTGTAACATGGAATACCTTGTCAGTGTAATGTTTAAGTCAGGGGTTTAATGTGCCTGTCACCAGAAAATCATTCACTGTATTCTACAGGTAAGTTTTTATTCCTCACCATGCTCACCACGTCCCCCTTCTTGGTTGCTAACGTCCTTTATATTTCTTCGTGTGCATTGTTTAGCTCCCAACTATTAGTACATGAGGTGTTTGTTTTTTCATTCCTGAGATACTTCACTTATGATAATGGTCTCTAGTTCTATTCAAGTTGCTGCAAAAGACATTATCATCATTCCCTTTTATGGCTGAGTCATATTTCATGCTATATAGATATACATTATGTGTATATACACACACCCCCCCCCACACACACACACTCAAGCGCACCTGAATACACACAGGTCAGACAATTAAGTTTGCGAATTTACTCTAAAAAAACTGCCTATAGGTTTGGCACCTGTGGCTCAACGGGCTAAAGCGCCAGCCACATACACCTGAGCTGGCGGGTTCAAATCCAGCCCGGGCCCGCCAAACAACAATGACAGCTGCAACTAAAAACATGGCCGGGCGTTGTAGCAGGCGCCTGAAGTCCCAGCTACTTGGGAGGGAGGCGGAGGCAAGAGACTCGCTTGAGCTCAGGAATTGGAGGTTGCTGTGAGCTGTGATGCCACAGCACTCTATCCAGGGTGACAGCTTGAGGCTCTGTCTCAAAAAAAAAAAAAAAAAAGGTGTCTATATACCTCATTGCTAAATATCATTACACTCACCTTCAAAGTATTCCCCCTTGGGAAGTTACGTACTGAGGCCAGTGCCCAGTCCTCCCTTCAAAGCAATTTTGGAACTCTTTCTCTAGAATGGACATCAGGGCTGTTGCATGAGGTCTGACAATTAAGTTCACAAACTCATCTTAGAAAATGTGCTACATACCTCATTGCTATGACTATGTTCACCAGATGTCAAGGAGAATACTTCAAAAGTGTTATTTTGAAGGATGCTCAGCAATGAGGTATGTAGCACTTCTAGGATGAGTTTGCATACTTAATTGTGCAACTTTATATACCACATATTCTTTATCTTCTTTTGAATTGAAGGGCACATAAGTTGATTCCACATCTTTGCAACTGTGAATGGTGCTGCGATAAATCTTTGGATACAGGTGTCATTGTATAAAATGACTTCTTTTCTTTTAGGTAGAAATCCAATAATGGGATTGCTGGCTTTTTTTTTTTCTTTAGACACAGAGTCTCACTGTGTTCAGCCCTCGGTAGAGTGCCATGGCATCATAGCTCATGGCAACCTCAAACTCTTGGGCTCAAGAGATTGTCTTGCCTCAGCCTCCCATGTAGCTGGGATCATAGGCGCCCCCCACAATGCCCGGCTATTTTTAGAGACAGGGTCTTGCTCTTGCTTGGGCTGGTCTTGAACTCCTGAGCTTAAGTGATCCACTCGCCTTGGACTCCCAGAGTGTTAGGAGAATTGTTGGACTGGATTTCTTTCTTTTTACATTTATTTCTCTGAGGAATTTCCATATTGCACTGTTTTTTAAAACTGTTTTTGTTTTTGAGGCAGAGGCTTTCTTTGTCACCCAGGCTAGAGTGCAATGTTATCATCATAGCTCACTGCAACCTCAAACTCCTAGGGTAAAGCAATCTTCCTGCCTTAGCCTCCCGGTTAGCTAGGACTACAGAAACCTGCACCATGTCTGGTTAATTTTTCTACTTTTTGCAGAGACAGGGTCTTGCTGTTGCTTAGGCTGGTCTCGAACTCCTGACCTCAAGCAATCCTTTTGCCTTGGCCTCCCAGAGTGCTAAGGTTATAGGCATGAGCCCCTGGGCCTGGTCCAAAGAGATAAGTAGGTTCTAGCAAATCCTACAAAAAATGATTTCTAAAACCAAATTATTTTTGAAAACTAATAAAACGTTGGCACATTTTAAAACAAATGCAGTTAATAAAAACACAAAAACGTTGGCCAATATTTTAAAATTTCTTTGAAATATATTCAAGGATTATAAAAAGTGAAAAATCAGAAACCATCTTGGGACTTGGAGAGTTTTGAAAACGCATAAAAGGTTAACCATGAATGTGTATCTATATGGCATGCATTATGTCCTTAAAATATTACACAATTACCACAAATAACTTTTCAAAGTAAAATCATTAGTGGTTAAACAAAGGGAGTATTAATAATGGAAAATTTCATGTCAGCAAATTACTTAGGATGTAAATGCTTTCTCTGATTTAGAATGAAATCAAAGCCCCAAACATCCCCTGTGATAAAATTCTGGATTTCTTAATCTATTCCTTTTTACTAATACCTGGAAAAATAATTCTTATTCATATTAGGTAAAAATTAAGACAAAACAAAAAAGAATGGTTGATGGTTCTACTGAAAAAAGAATGGTTAATGGTTCTACTGATGTTGACATGGCCTTAAATTCTACAATTAGTTACAGAATTTAAAAACATACAAAGTACACACCACACATAGACACACACACACAGCATTTTCCTACATCTGGTTTGCAAAGTCTCAAACATATAAAACACAAGCAACTGAAGAGTTCAATAAGCCTTAAAAGCCTGAATGAAATTTAGCTACATTCTTCTTTTAAAAGAAGTAGAGAAGTCAGGGAATAACAAGTATCACTGTGGCTCACCGCTGTTGTACAACCCTATTAGTATAAACACTGGATTCAGAGGACTCATTCACTAGCTACTCTTCTTTTTGCTTCTAAACTTTAAATCAGATCAAAGACATTACTGGCTCCTCACAAAAATGGACATTTTAGAATTATGGATTAAGAGGCCATTATTTACACTGATACAATTTTGACACTGTTCTGAACAGTGCTTACTGTCAGCATAAACAGTGGCCATTTCTTCTTATTAATGTACAAAGAAAATCTTTCATTCAATGACCAAGCTAAATATACATTTGGAAGGATTACAGAATTACCCCTCCTTATATACTAAGATTTTTCTGCTAGTCTTACCTGTCAGGTCAGAGAATGAATTGACCACTTTGGACATTTTGTATTGCAGCAGCCTTCAAATAGAGCCAGCTTATCTAATGAAATAAGAAACTCTTAACCATTCTAAAGGATGCAGGATTGTATGCGCTCCATGCTGTTTGCCAAAGAACCCTATTAGCAAATAACCCTATTCCAACTCATATGCAGTAATTATAGAGTTCACTCATGAACTTCAGCTAAAGTTGGTATAATGTGTTAAATATTATTTTTCCAGAATCTTTAGATTTTTTGCTAGTCTTAAAGACCTTGGATAACTGTCTATAAACATATCTATTATCTTGGGTTTGAGAATATTTTATTGCTCTGCATTTTGCTATTTTCATGGATGAATTGGAGGCTATAAGTTCTATCCCGTAACCTTTTTCCTACTGGTTCAGATAGCAATCTTTTAAAATCATTGGTTTATAAGTTATTCATTTCTACCAGCACTAGAAGTTCAATTTGGCATTTCATTCCTACTTAAATAGCTGGGTGCTGTGGTGTGCGCTGGTAGTCCCAGCTACTTGGGAGGCTGAGGCAAGAGAATCGCTTAACCCAAGAGTTGGAAGTTACTGTGAGCTGTAATGCCATGGCACTGTACCAAAGGTGACATAATGAGACTCTGTCTCAAAAAAAAAAAAAAAATCTTCAGCTTAGCTACCTTAAAGATTTAATATTCTCAGTTTTCTATTTAATATTCTTACTTATTCTATTTAGTACATGCATGAAAATACTAGAGCATTAGACATGGTCTGATGGTCTTTGTGTTTTGAGAATATTTCAGGATATCTGTAATAATCTAAAATGGTATCCCTAAATCTTCAAATCTAATGCTAAAAATGATTCAAAATTCGTATTAATTAAAAAAAAGCCATTTCCAATAAAACGAAATCCTATAAAAATTTCGGGAGAATGGCAAGCAGAAGTCTCTAAACTACAGTTAATTATCAATTCAAAGGTCAGTGAACTATGTACTTGTTTGCATCAAAGCAGACAGAAAAAGGATAGTCTAAGCTGCTTTCATTCATCTTAGAAGAATGAAGTTCCCTTATGAGTGGGTGAGGTAGAGGCTTAGAAAAAAAAGTTTTTTTCCTTAATGGGGTGGTAAATTACACCTTGAGAGTTTAACCAAGAAATTATAGTATTGGCTTTTGTGGTTGTATATATACATACTTAAAAAGAGAGGACAAGGAATAGCATGATTTTGGATTAAGAAACAATAACTGTGTTATCAGCCTATGTTTGAGACTATAAACCAGTTATATTCAAAGCTAATAAAGTACCATTCTAATGCAGAGTTAACATTTGATCTTGAAAAGATATTTTCAAGTGCTATTGAACAAGAACACAACTTTGGGCATTTGGGTCTAGGAAGGCATTCTGAAATTTGTCTAGGTGTTTACTTTCTGAAAAGACTTTCCAGATAAAACCTTCCTTCTTACCTATTTCAGATTTCTGTATTTTCTGTGGCATATAAAAGAAAATCATCTATGTTTGGAAGTACTAACACCAAGTTAAGAAATAAAGAACAAAGAACAGGCAAATCTCTCCATTTGAGAAATGCTTCAGAGGGCCATAAAGATGTTCGACCAATGATAAAAATAAAGGGGAATAAAAGCACACTCTTGAGAGCTCAGAAGACAAAAATAATTAGAATGAACACTAGACAGTAGAATTTGGTTCAATAACCTTTCCTTCCTTTTGTAGGAAAAAGTAACCTTTTCCTTCCTTTCTGCAAATGAATGTTTTTTTGAAAAACAGTAGCAGCTATAATTTACCATGCACTAAAACTAGTAGCTAACTACACGATCACAGGAAAGGAAAACATAATTAACTTCAAGAAGGAGGGAAGGGAAGTTCCCACCTAACAGGTATAATGTAGAGGTATATGACACACTTCCTGGTGAAGGACTCTACTGAAACTTGCACTTTACCTTACAAATGCAAACAATGTAACCTAATCATATGTACCTTCATACTTAAAAACAATTTACCATGCACTATGTGCCAGCTACTTACATTACATATACAAGTATAGGTAACATGATAATCTTTTTTCACTATATTTTGTTTTTTCATGTTTTTAAACATTTTTTGTCAAAATTGGTAAATTTTTTAAAAATTTCAAACCATAGTGGTAGGAACTAAATAGAATAAAGAAGGAGTATTTACTAAGTATCTACTATAACTAGGCACATATTGCTCTTAAAATAAGTATTTGAGATAAGCATTATCATCTCCTTTCCTAAGTAGAAACTTAAGGTCCAGAGAATCAAAAGTAACTTCTCAGCTCGGCGCCTGTGGCTCAAACAACGGGCTAAGGCGCCAGCCACGTACACCTGAGCTGGCACGTTCGAATCCAGCCCTGGCCTGCCAAACAACAATGAGGGCTGCAACCAAAATATGGCCGGGCGTTGTGGTGAGCACCTGTAGTCCCAGTTACTTGGGAGGCGGAGGCAGGAGATTCGCTTGAGCCCAGGAATTAGAGGTTGCTGTGAGCTACAATGCCACAGCACTCTATCCAGGGTGATAGCTTGAGGCTATGCCTCAAAAAAAAAAAAAAAAAAAAAAGTAACTTTTCCAAGGTTACAAACTAGAAACAGCTAAATAAAAGCCCTTATCTGCTTGACTGGGAAGTCTATGCTTTTCTAATACCACCTTACCCTTTCAGTTGGTGGTAGGTCTTTTTCTTCTTTTTCTAGATGAAGGTGCAAATGTTTAGGCTACATTGTTTTCACTTCCAAGGTAAAGTTATAGTTGAACCCTTTGTCCAGGGATGTACTGTATGCCCCAATATTGTACACATTAGGTGAGAACTTGGGTGGCAGGTCTTTAAACAAGAAAGCCAAGTAAAAACACATTTGATCAGGAAAAACGTAACTGAGAGAATAAACTATGCTTTAAATTTAATATGCTAAGCAATATATTTTACGAATAAATCAAGATATATCTTTCCCCCCCATGTCACACCAGCTATAGTGCAGCGGTGTCATCATAGTCCACTGCAACCTGAAACTCCTGGGCTCAAATGATCCTCTCACCTTAGGCTCCTGAGTAGCTGGGACAACGGGCATGTGCCACCATGCCCAGCTAATTTTTCTATATTTTGTAGAGACAGGGTCTTGCTTTTGCTAAGAATGATTTTGATCCTAAACTTAAGTGATTCTTTGTGCCTCAGCCTCTCAAGAGTGTTAGGATTACAGATGTAATCTAATCTATGATATTAAATTAAGATGTAACCTTGTCTCTATATGTACTTTTGGGGCAAGTTACTTAGGTCTCTGAATCTTAATCTCTTTTTTTTTTTATTCTTGACATAAGGCCTCACTCTGCTGCCCAGGCTAGAGAGCAGTGTCATCATCATGGCTCACTGTAACCTCAATTTCCTGGCCTGAAGTGAGCCTCCCAAAATGCTAGGATAATAGCTGAGAGCCACCATGCCAGTCTTCAATCTCTGCATTTTTAACCAGAGAATATTAGTTGTTTAATATAGAGTTGTGTAGCAAAGATTAAAGATGAGGGTAAGGTGGATAATGGTTAACACAAGTTTCTCACACATGAAGTCCTGTACTGTTAATAGAGTAACACTGAGGTTGTAAAGGATACTAAAACATGCAGTATGAATGTTTCCCTCCCCCTCCAAATTATTTGGGGGAAAAACTATCCCCCAACCCCCTCAAACTTTGTATCTTAGTAAAAACCTGATACATATGAAAAACAGCTGGTGCACATGCAAAGATGAGGGCTGGTGGTTAGTGAAGTGGAGGAGAGAGAGAAAGTTCATGAATCCTAAAAGGAAAGTAAAACACCCTGCAAAGTCCAGTACCATCCATGCCTTTAGAAAGTCCCAGATAACCTTAACAAGTATAAATACCTTCTATAACCTATTGGCCAGGATACTTAGGCTTTCACCCAGGGTGGACTGCTAAGGTAACTTCCCTTTTCATATTTGGACTAATCTTAAGTGTTCTCTCCTCAATCCTCCTCTGGAGTTGGGAGAGTGGGTCTGCTATAGGAAAATTATAAAAGTTGCATCTGGTATAGAACATAGTAATACTGTACTGTTACTCTTACTATTAGATATGGCCTGAACATGTATTTGTATTTCCATATTTCTATGCCTTTTCCGTGTCTGGTCCATTCTCCCTTCTCTAACAGGTGAACTGCGACTCTTCCTTTAAACTGTATCTACAGTTTAAATGTCAACTTCTCCTGAAGCCATTAGTAGGATTAGTTCTATCTACCCTGTGTTACCAGAGGACTTGATATACACCAGTACTTGCTTCACTGCAATATAATTAGTTAATTGAAGGTAATGCTGTATGTTTGAATTTTCGATGTCTATGCATTATTCCACTGTTGTTGCTACAAAAGTCCACTTTATCCAATCTTTCAATCTCTCTGGAGAAGTAGAAAATTTCATGTGCTTAAAAACACCATTTCTGGCTCGGCGCCTGTGGCTCAACGGGCTAGGGCACCAGTCACATACACTTGAGCCGGCGGGTTCAAATCCAGCCCGGGCCTGCCAAACAACAATTACGGCTGCAACCAAAAAATGGCTGGGCGTTGTGGCAGGCACCTGTAGTCCTAGCTACTTGGGAGGCGGAGGCAGGAGACTCGCTTGAGCCCGGGAATTGGAGGTTGCTGTGAGCTGTGATGCCACAGCACTCTATCCAGGGTGACAGCTTGAGGCTATGTCTCAAAAAAAAAAAAAAAGTGAATAAAGGAACAAATGAATGCAACTGATGATTTTTTTCTCCTGCTTAATTTTTTTTTTTGAGACAGAGTCTCACTTTGTCACCCTCAGTAGAGTGTTGTGGCGTCACAGCTCACAGCAACCTCATTCTCTTGGGGTCAA
This sequence comes from Perodicticus potto, assembly GCA_963574655.1. Lineage (NCBI taxonomy): Eukaryota > Metazoa > Chordata > Mammalia > Primates > Lorisidae > Perodicticus > Perodicticus potto. Next base: position 8,419 of record CAUYRH010169669.1, on the reverse strand, counting down.
GCAAGTTCCTTGCCTCAGCTTCCCCAGTAGCTGGGACTACAAGCGCCCACCACAACGCTCAACTATTTTTAGAGGCAGGAAGCTCAGACTGGTCTCGAACCACTCTAGCTCAGACTGGTCTCGAACTCCTGAGCTCAGGTGATCTGCCCACCTCCACCTCCCAGAGTGCTGGGATTACAGGTGTGAGCCTGCGCACCCCGCCTCTGCTTAATGTTTTATCTGTTCCTCAAAACCTCAAATACATTTTTGGTTTCTAGAATTTCTTGCAATCTGGGGTTCACTTCAATTTGATCTTGAATGATGATGGCAAGGGGTCTTCCTGCCTCTTAGGGATAGGGTTTTCTATTCTGCTTTATGTGATAATATCCTCTGCCCTCCTTTAAGTACTTTCAATCTTTATGTGAGACGCCTACATCTCTCTCCATGCTGATGTCATTAGTATTTTGGATGTAATGTATCCCTGCACATAACTATGTTGGAATTGGGTTCATTGCTAAAGCTAATAACTCCATTTTCTAGGCCGTGACTGATATCATATAGGAGACAGTGGCCCCCAAGCCAACAGATCCTCTTATCCACCGAGACAGGGAAAGTCCACCACTCCAAAGCGTGTAGAGTACATTCCAAAAATGCCAGGTCCCTACAAGGCATTTCCCAGGGCTTATGCCATTGCTAATCTCTCTTCTATCCTAGAAAAAAGTAGCATTTTTGGAACAAATGCTACTTTTCCTCATGAGGTATTTGCTGAAAATACACTCTAGGCTGGGCACCCGTAGCTTAGTGAGTAGGGTGCCAGCCACATACACCAAGGCTGGCAGGTTCAAGCCTGGCCCGAGCCTCTAAACAACAATGACAACTGCAACAAAAAATAGCCAGGCGTTGTGGCAGGCACCTGTAGTCCCAGCTACTTGGGAGGCTGAGGCAAGAAAATCGCTTAAGCCCAAGAGTTGGAGGTTGCTGTGAGCTAAGTTGGAGGTTGCTGTGAGCTGTGATGCCACGGCACTCTACTAAGGGCTACACAGTAAAACTCTGTCTCAAAAAAAACTTTTTGCACTTCATATTAATTAATTAATTCCCTGGGGAACTTCAGGCTACAATGCACAATAAAAAGACCCAATTAGAACATTTGCCACTGTCTTTTTGTTTCTTGGCAATTCTGCCAAGAACTCAATTGTGAGTACTAGAGTACTAGAGTACTCATGATCCACATGTCAGGAGTAAGGGAGACATAAGGAGGTAAAGGACATAACATCTGCCCTCAAGGAAACTGGGAGCCAAGGTGAAAACCTGGCTGTAACAAGGGCTCACAGGGAGAAGGCCAATGTGCTCCCTCCCAGTTCAGGGGAAGGGGATGGTTTGCTGTGGGCAAAAGTTGTCAGGAGGGGTTTTCAGAGCAAGGCAGGGACATCTTGAGGGAAGAGTCAAAAGGAAGGAATTGGTCCTATTCTCAGCCCTCCATCCTTTTTACCCTGAGTACACTCAGTTCCTCTTGGAAGCAGTTGGTGAGCGGATGCTACAGGACCATATGGAGATGCAAGCCAAGGCCCCATGACCTTGAGCAGACCGCTGCGTCACCATGGAGTGTTGAGATGAGCGTCAGAAGGAAGAACTCATTTTAAAAAGCCCACAGATGTCGGAAACTCTGAGCATTACCCCAAAAAAACCAGCTTGAAAGGCTACCACTCCCCTTGGGTGACCAGCAGAATTTGCCACTTCAAGAGCCTTGTTCTCGTTAATAAGAGTTCATTTTATTATTTCCATGCTATGTAATTTCTCCCACTGCCTTTTAGACTCGAACATTAAACTTTTTGCACTTCATATTAATTACCCTGGGGAATTTCAGGCTACATTGCACAATAAAAAGACCCAATTAGAACATTTCCCACTGTCTTTTTGTTTCTTGGCAATTCAGAACCAATCAATAACGTCCTTAGACCCTCCCAAGAAACAACTAGATCTATTAATGCCTTCGGACAAAGAAGGCAAGAAAATTCAAAGCAGCTGGCGCAGAATCACACAACTAGGCAAGTTAGTGCCGGCCCATGGGCTTGTCAGGATTAGAGTATGGGGGCTGGGAGTTTTTAATACAAAACAGAAAATATAACCATAGCACTCATGTTCCTTTCGTAATGAAACATGATGATCTGGTTAAATGTGGAGCAGAGTGTCTTCTGAAGTTCTGGACATCTACAGGCCTCCAGGGCTCACACCCACATTGCAGATCACTGTCTGGGGCAGTCTGCTGTTTACACCAGGTGAAGCCTCACCGCATCAAGTTACATCCCACACTGTCAACATCAAGGTCAGAAATTACCTACGAGAGTAAGATGAACGCATGAATGTTCGAACCGAAAAAAATAAGATGAAAACGTTAAGCTATAATGATGTTTAGAAAAGAAATGTTAAGTTTATCCACTAAACCCTAAAGCTTAATGGAATCCGAAACTTGGGAAATGATTTGAAAAAAATGGACTCATTGTTTGTAACTCTGGTCACGATCCAAACCAAGGAAGAGACTCAGCTCTCCCTGTTAAACCATTCGCCCCAGCTCTAGGGACTTTGCACGAGTTATAAGCCTTGAGGAATGGGATTTCGAAGCAAGTGTGGAAAGAATAAGTCTGAGGTCTCCACATAATGGCCAGGACTGGCCTCTTCCTCACTCCCGCAGCGGAGCCACTCCATAGGGACGATGGCTACCTCAGTTTCCCTGGCCGCCCCAGATGAGCAGCAGGGCCTCCTCCAGTACCCACAGCTGATGTCTCATGCTACACACCTACCCACTGCATGAGTCCAGGTGAATAAAACTCCTGTCAGCACCGACAACAGGCTGCGTCTGGTTCCACTGCTGGGTTGTGGGTACCATTGTCAGTTCCTTGATCGATTTCCAAGTTACGTATTAACACTTACATATCTTTATCACAAGATATTGAAAAGTTTATCATCTGATGCTTTTCTCCCAATAGTTCTGGAAGGCGGAGAATGCTGTCTACAGATAATTCAGACTATGAGATAGTACAAAGGTTGACGGAAGTGTCAGGAACACATGGCCGCTTCCTGAGCCGGGATTCAACACCAGTTCTGCAGCTCCATGTTCCACAGTCTCCAGAGTCGTGAGATCTTTGGAATCAGGGGTCCTATTTTTCCACCCTTTCTAAGGCATTGAAGGCAGGCATTCTGTTACATCTGAGGCATGGTGAAGAGGAAAGAGAAGGGGCTCTGGAAAGAAAGCCTTGCTCTGATCTCAGCACTGTCACTCGCTAGCTGCACATCCTTGAGCAAACTACCTACCCCCTGTGAGCCTCTCAGTCTTCATCTCTGTAAAATGGGACCAACACCCACCTCATAGTACTGCCAGGAGGATTAAATAAAATAATCTAGGTATAGCAGTCACCTAAGGGATATGCGCTCCCACTCTCCCGTGCCCTCTGCCTCCCCTACCCACGAGGCTCCATTGGGGGCCAAGAGATTTAGAACCAATCCCGGTGTATGGTGTGAGCAGACCACACATTTATATACACAACCTCAGGTTGAAATAAACATCAATAGCAGTACGGATGCAAACAGATTCCTGCAAGGGTGGGAGTGCTGGGTGTAAGGAGGGTGGAATGTGGAGGCTGGGACTTGGCGGGTGTTGGGGGACCAGTTTCAGGTTCTGCCTGTTGTGGCAACTTGGGGAGCCACCTGGGCTGCACCAAAGCCTGATGTCTAGGATCTTTGCAGCTGGTGGCTGCCTTTCCTAATAGTTACCCCAGGTTCTCCCCCGCAATGGGTGCAATTTCCATTAAGGGACACATCCACCTTCTTTCTCTACTTGAGCTTTATGCTATCTGAAGTTTTCAAAGTCTCAAAAGGCATTCTCTGCCACCTTGTTGCAAAGTAAAAAGAAAATGTAAAACTCAAATGGTCAAATGGGGTGATTTGGGAACACCTCTTATAGAGCCAAGATGAGCAGTATGGAGGATTCTGGAAGGTGTGGAGCAACAAGAAGGTAGCAATCAAAGCCCAGCGCAAATTGCAACATAAGTTGGTGTAATTTACAGGAGAATGGGTGAGGGGAGAGGTGGTCGTCTGTAAGCTGACAGCTTTCATTTGACAGAATCTCAACTCTAAGAGATGAGATCTGCCTGGAAGGAACACTGAGGTTCCACTGCTGAGACCAGCCGTGCCCAGGACGTGCTGAGGGCCCAGCACAGGCCCTCTGGTTTCCTCATCGACAGAATGTGGGGGCTGGGCTGGGCTGCCTTTGGAATCAGACAAACCTAGGTTCAAATTCAGGCTCCACTACTTGTTATGCAACTTTGGGCAAGTTTCCTTCCATCGCCAAGCTCCAGTGTTCTTACCTACCTGGTGGGAATGAGAAAACATATTTCCAGAAGCTGTTTGAGGGTTAAATGAGGAGCTATATAAGTATCGACCCCTTTGCACAGTGTCAAGTCCATATAGTTCCCAGTACAGAAGCTGCTTGCTCAGCAAATACTTGTCTTTTTCCTTTTTTCTGTCTCTATGTTGCCAAAAATCTTCGAATTTGTGCTGCAATGCAATGACTCAGTCCTAATTATTTTACGTGACTTCCCTGGCCTCACTAAGCCTTGACCAAAGCGTCAATAGAGTCAACTTGAACAAGAGGATGGAAACAAGTGTGAGGCAGGATGGTGGAAGAAAAAGGGCCCAGAACCGGAAGGCAGTGGACCTGGGTTTGATTTCTTGCTCCTCAGTCACCAGCCATAAAATACATGACTTTGATCACATTTTTCTAGCTATTTCTGAGCTTCCGTTTTCTCCTTTGTAATGTGGGGATAATCACATATATAAAAGTGCTCTGTGGGTTGGAAGGTGAAATTGACACGTCAGTGGTCAGTCCACCGCCATTCCTGGTGTTTGTCTGGGAATGTCCAGTAATTTGGGTTTGAAAATGTAGTTCAAATGTTTTGAGAGTATCTAATTCCCCTTAGCAGCCAAATAAAACTACTAACTGCCCCCAGACCCTAATCTTCAAAATCAAACGGCTATCCCAGGGATTGCTGGGGATACAACCCCGAAAAGGCAGGGGTGGTTTTTCTTTGCCATGAACAAATCCCTCCAGGGACCCAGGGAGTCACTAACTCCTAGTGGCCTGATCTCGAAAAACAAAACAATAACCTCCCCTCTTATTTTAACAGCTAGCATAGGGCAGGGCAGGAGGAACTCCCACCCACGCTTGCTCTGAACAGAAATCATGCTGCAGCCGATGTGAAAACAAGATAAGGAGCAATGTCAGTCAACAGAGTCGGGCCTCCCACAGAGTGGGCTGCTTTCTGTGCATTCTGCAGACGGGAAACCAGAGGCCCTAACCACCTGTAATGCTGCTCAGATAGAGCCAGGGTGGGCAGCCGCTGGGACATGTATGTGACATCTTCTAGTCTTTAACTAAAGTCTTTTTAAAATATATATTTAGTGACTTAGTGCCCTATAGAAATCACCATTATGGTTGAAATTCTGCTGTCTCAGAACTGAGGAGTTAAAATTACTTGTTTGGGAGACTTCTGACTTGAGTCTTCCCCTTGGTCAGAAGCTCTGATACTTTTTACTCCTTTTGTGTTCCTTTCTGTCTACTAAAATCCTATCTTACCACTAAAAATAAAATAAAATAAGATAAAATAAAATAATTTGTTATTGGGTCAGGTTAGGTGAAGTCATAAGCTTAATGCATCTATTCAATAACTTCCCAATAGCTTTATACTATAGACACCTCTATTTTATTTATTTATTTATTTATTGAGGCAGAAACTCAAACTGTGGCCCTGGGTAGAGTGCCACGGTGTCATTGTTCATAGCAACCTCCAACTCCTGGGCTCTAGAGAGCCTCTTGCCTCTTGTTTTCTATTTTTAGTAGAGACGGGGGTCTCACTCTTGCTCAGGCTGGTCTCGAACTCCTGAGCTCAAGCAATCCACCTGCCTTGGCCTCCCAGAGTGCTAGGATTACAGGTGTGAGCCACCACACCCAGCCTATAGATACCTCTAAATGAAAACTTCATTTGTTAAACCACTTCTGGCATGGCTGGCATGTAGGAACCGAGGTGCTAATGCCGAAATTCTGCAAGGCAGTTAGGCACAGTGTAATGAGGGTCCAAAGAACATGGCCAAGGTGCTGAGAGAATCATAATGCACAAATACTTATGAACAGTGGGGGGGAAATTAAAAAATAAGAGAGAAAGAAATCACAAGGTCTCCTAAGAGCTCCTAAAAGGAAGACGGTGTCACAGGCACATTAGCATTCACCACACCTCTGATTTTTCTCTCTCTGAGAATGACCGAGTGACTACCATGGGCTCCAGGAAGACATTCCCAGGAGGGCTGAAGTGTTATCAAAACACCAAGTTGGCCAGGCATGGTGGCTCACACCTATAATCCCAGTACATTGGGAAGCCAAGGCAGGAGGAATGCTTGAGGCCAGGAATTTAAGACCAGCCTGGGAAACACAGTGAAATCCCATCTCTAGAAAAAAAAAATTAAAATTAGCAGGGCATGGTAACGTGTGCCTTGTCATCCTAGCTACTTGGGAGGCTGAGGTTATTCTCTTGGGAGAATCACTTGAGCCCAGGAGTTTGAGGTTATATTGAGCTATGGTCACAGCACTGCACGTCAGCCTTGGTGACAGAGTGACCTCCTATCTCAATAAGTAAATAAAGAAACACACAACAAACCACAAAGTCAGGAGGACTCAACATGTTTGCAGAGGAAAATCCAGAAGCTCCCTGGCCTATTGGCCCAACACTGGAAACTGCTATCCATTGGAGGGCTCCAACCAGATAATGCTGGAGCTTCTAGCTCCTTCCAAGCATGCCTGTGACTGAGTGATGACAGGAAGAGGTAGAAGGAATAAATGCAAGGTTTTGGATTTTAAAGCAGACTAGTTGTGAAGGGCACGCCCTGGGATACCCCAAATGAAGCACATACTAAGTACCAAGCTCTGTGCGAGCAGCTAGGGATCTCAAAGTCAAGGTGACACCCAAGGCCCCCTGTCCAACAGGTCTTAGTTACAGACATGACCTTGGGTTCTTCTTCTCCGTGCTTAAACCCTCACTCCACTGGCTTCAAATCATCCATGGTCATGCTTCCTGGACTTCAGCGACTTCCATATCAAGTTGCTAGTTTTGCTATATCCACCTTTGTACTCTACCATATTTAAGTATTTTTCTTTCTTCCTTTTTTTGTTTTTATTTTAGAGACCAGGTCTCTCTATGTTGCCCAGGCTGGAGTGCAGTGGCTATTCACAGACACATTACAGCCTTGAGCTCCTGGGCTTAGTGATCCTCCTGTCTCAGCCTCTCATGTAGCTGGGACTACAGGCATGTGTCATTGTGCCTGTGCTACGTATTTTTCATTAAAATAATCCGTTTACTCGAATACCTTTTAAAGACAATTTTATGACTACCATAAATGGAAAACTAGCACCACTCATTATAAAAACAAGACAAAACAGGAAACAAAGGAATCTTAATCAATTCTAGTTACATCCTTTTGCTATGCGTGTTCTAAACCTAAAGCCGATAGCTCTGATTTAGAAAAGAGAGAGTTTGATGGGGCACCGTGGCTCATGCCTGTAATCCTAGCACTCTGGGAGGCTGAGGCAGGAGGACCCCTTGAGCTCAGGACCAGCAGGGGCAAAGGTGAGACCCCGCTTTCTCTACTAAAAATAGAAAAATTAATCAGGGCGTGGTAGTGCACACCTGTTAGTGCTAGGAACTCAGGAGGCTGAGACAGGAGGATCACTTGAACCCAGGAGTCTGAGGCTGCTGTGAGCTAGGCTGATGCCATGGCACTCTAGCCTGGGTAACAGAGTGAGACTCTGTCTCCAGAAAAAAAAAGAAAAGAAAAGAAAGAGAGTTTAACAAGTAGTACGGATTTATTAAAGATCAATTAGCTCTGAATCGAGATTTCCTCCTCGTAATTAGATCTGTAAAAAGAATAATTGTTCACTAAAGGATTCATCATTGTCTCAATGTCATGTCCGTCTATGATCCAAACCCATCGTCCCCCTAACACCATCTGTGCTCCCTAGCCCCCCTCATGACTGGGTGTCCATAACTGCATCCCCAGAGCCTGGAAAAGCCACCTGGGAAAACTCCAGGCATGCAAGGCAGTTGTGTGAATGAGCGGATGGATGCGTAGCTGAGCCTCACCATTCTTTTTTTCCAACCACACTCCACAGACTTATTTTTCCACCAGTGATCCACATCCGCTCATCCCTCCACGCCCCGTCCACCCCGTCCCCCTCATGGAGTGTTTTTCTGCTTTCTTTTTTTTTTTTTTTTTTTTTGAGACAGAGCCTCAAGCTGTCACTCTGGGTAGAGTGCCGTGGCATCACAGCTCACAGCAACCTCCAATTCCTGGGCTCAAGCGAGTCTCCTGCCTCTGCCTCCCAAGTAGCTGGGACTAC
>CAUYRH010169667.1:0-11037 GCA_963574655.1 Perodicticus potto | reverse complement strand
CCACCCATCCCCATCTCCACCCCACCCCGTTCGAATACGCATATCATGGGAAACTCGTTTTCTTTCCGTGACCTTAGCAATGTCATGGGCATGCCGTACCCATCCCCATCCCATCCCCATCCTCATCCCATCTCCATCCCATCCCTATCCCATCCCCATCCCATCCCATCCCCATCCCTTCCCCATCCCCCTCTCATCCCCATCCCTTACCCCTCCCCCATCCACATCTCAGCTCCTCTGTCCAGTATCTAGAGATCTCTCAGCACTGCTGCCATGTCAACAGTGCCTCTCAGGATGGCACCCCAGCTCTGCCACCAGGGGGCTATTTTTATCTCTGGAGCCACCCCCGCCACTATGCCCAGCCAGCTGCTAGAATTGGGGCTGCTTGTATAGCAATGGGAAGCCGAGGAGCGAGGGGCGTGGGAACGCCTGGGTGAGGTAGAGAGATGGTTGTTCTTGGTGTCTGGAGCTTCATGCTTCGTATAGACCCAGCCTTCTCTTTCGCTGCCTCCCTGGCCTCTGTGGAATAAGAAGCCAGAGAGAAGCCCTAAAGATCTGGAGTGGTAGTGTCAGGGAGACTAGAGGTTTTCTACAAATATCCCAGGTGCCATTTGAGGACTGGCTGGAAAATCAGGGGTCCTAGGTACAAGGGTAGGAAAATGGGACTTCGTTTATAGAGGACTCTTAATGAGTATTTTCTAAACTGACTAAAGGATTGGAATAAATAATACTTTGCATTTGTGTATCATTTTATAGTTCCCAAGGTGCTCTTATACCCTATCTCATCAGGTCCTCGTGAGATTTCTGTGATGCATATATCTGCCCATCCACCAGGAAACTGAGCTTATAGTGACTTGCCCAAGGTCACACAGAGTGATAAAGTCCAGGCAAAAGTCTTCTGATTTTAACTCGTGTCTCCTTTTTATTGGATTTAGATGATTTCCTTGGTCCTTTCAATTTCTGAGATTTTGGAGCTTTGAGATCAGCCAGTTAATCCCTTCTCCAGTACACCTGCCCTCGCCTCTGACCAGGTGTGCTGGGTTTCCTATCCCAACTCCTATTATTCAGTGTAGGGTGGGGAAAGCTGGGGATGGGCAGAGGAGGGAGGCATTATACTTGGGCTCCTTTCTGTTTTAAAACTAAACTTAAGTGCTAAAGGAAAATCCACGTTGGACCTTTTCCTGGGATCATCACATTTGTGCCCTGCCTCCAAGATGACAGTCTCCTTAGCTCAGAGATAGAGCGTAGGGTGTGTGTACATGTGTGAATTTTTTTCTCCAGGAAGGGATGGTGGTTGACCAATATTCCTTCTTATATAGGCTAGGGTGAGTGATGTGGCCTACGTATGTGGCGTGAGGTGGTGAGCAGTCATTTGTGTAAACTGCTTTGGTTCTATTGGGCAGGAGATCAATAGATCAGCAGAAGGGACCAGACATGCTCTTCAAGGCTTTTCTAGTCTAAGAAATCTCTTTTATGGCTCAGTGCCTGTGCCTCAATGGGCTAAGGTGCCAGTCACGTACACCTGAGCTGGCGGGTTCGAATCCAGCCTGGGCCCGCCAAACAACAATGATGGCTGCAACCAAAACATGGCCGGGTGTTGTGGCGGGCGCCTGTAGTCCCAGCTACTTGGGAGGCGGAGGCAAGAGACTTGCTTGAGCCCAGGAATTGGAGGTTGCTGTGAGCTGTGATGTCGTGGCACTCATCCAGGGTGACAGCTTGAGGCTCTGTCTCAAAACAACAACAACAACAACAACAACAACAAACCTCTTTCATTAGGAGGGTTACTTGGCTAGAGTAGCAGGGCTTGGGGTGAGGGGAGAAGGTGAGGAGCTGGCCTGGCACTGGTCCTCCAGACTGTGTGCTACTACCTGCCCCTACTCCCACTCCCAACCCCATCCCTCCAAGCAAGCATGACTTTTCCTTATTCCCTGGGTGGCATGGCAGCTCAGAGTCTGCTCATCATTTCTTCCTTCCTTCCTTTTTTGAGACAGGGTCTTGCCCAGTTGCTCAGGCTAGAGTGCAGCGGCTCAATCATAACTCACTGCAATCTAAAACTCCTGAGATCCTTCTGTCTCAGCCTCCCAAGTAGTTGGAACTACAGGCCTCCAATACCACGTGGGACTGATTTTTCTTATTTTTTGTAGGGATGGGGTCTCGCTATATTGTCCAGACTTTTCTCCAACTCCTGGCCTCAAGTGATCCTCCTGCCTCTGCCTCCCAAATTGCTGGGATTACATGTGTGAGCCACTGTGCCCAGCCATAGTCTTCTCTAAACACCAATTAGCTTGTTGTTGTGGGGAGGGTGGTGGTGGGACACACAGAAGAAAAGATGCCAAGAGAGCAGGTTTCTTTTCTTCCAAAATCTGCAGCCCCTGCTTTATGGCTACCAGGTGTTCAACAGAAAATAACTTGTAGATATTTAGCCTCCATTCCTCTTGTTGCTGTGAAGCCGCCTTCCGCTTATCCTGTACTCGGTGGAGTTGAGAAACAGCAGGATCCCAAATTTCATTTGTTTATAATCTTTCAAGGCTTTGGCACAGTGTGACAAGGTATTTTACTTTCTCCCTGAGAAAGGAGGGGTCGGAGTGAGGAGGAAGACTTACCGTTATAAAACCCTAGCTCTTGACCTTTTTCTTCTCTTTTCCCTTTCTCCTGTCACTCTTCTCACTAATCTCCTTTCCCCATTACCTCATTACCCCGGCCTTAGACCTAGATCTAGGCAGTCCTCGAAGCCCGGGACTCTTCACTGGATGCGTTTGGCTTCACCCGCGATCTCACCTTCTTAGCCCCGCCGACCTCCTCAGCTGACCAATCGCAGCGCCAGTGTTCTTGTCTTGGTGATGTCACCTTACAGCCAATCAGGACGCAGGCTGAGGCTGCGTGCTCACAGCCACTTGGCGCTGCAGAGGCCGGGTGCTCGTCCCCAACCTGAGCTAACGCAAGCAGAAGAGGGAGTCCCGGCCGGCCCCCGGGTCCCCCCTGAGTGCCTCTCATCACTTCTCCTCTGCCTCTGAACTGGATTGATCTCTAGTTAATTTACGATTAGTCCCCAAAGTCCGTTTTATTGAGAAAACTGGGCCTGGGAGTGTTAAAATAATTTGCTCAACCTCTTGGCTTCTTTGAGCAAATTCTCCTGACTTTTATTCACTGCTTGAAGGTGTGAGGCCCTGCGCTCCCTGTTGAGCCGGCCTCTGGGTTAGCATCCCCTGAGTTCTCCCTTCAGCAAGCCCCTCCCCTCTAGTTTCTAATTCTCTGTGGGAAGCTTGTCCTCCTGTCTTGCTTCTATCAGGTGGGTTAAAGCTCGTTTAACCAAAAAGACCCTGAGAGGGAGTTGAATCTGCTCAGCCCCTCTAGGGGGGAGGGCTCTGGCAGAGTCCTTTCTCCTGCCACTACAGATTTCTCACCGTGACAGATTCAGGATGGTTCCCTGTCCCTAAACGCTTTTTCCCAAAGAGGAGCCCCACCTCCTCAGAGCAAGGGGCTGGTCTGAGCTATTTATGTCCTTTCTGGGATTCTTCTGAGAACAGATTCTTGCTTTCACTCTGATGCAGATGTGAAACTTTTTCCCTGCAGCCTCTCACCCAGTTCTGCAGGCTGGTCTCTGCCTCATCACTCTCTTCCTCCTCCAGCCAGGCTCCTCCCCCAAAGTTCTCTCTGGTCAGTCGCTCAGTTCTTCTGGGACCTGGAGAAGGAAGTCAGGGGCCATGGAGGGAGTTGTTCCCCCTTTGGGGGCCCTGGGGCCCCTGGGTCAGTATTTTGATACTCTGAAGTAGGAAACTTTGGTTCCCATGGCAAACCCTGTTCCTGTTCAGAGGATCCATCTCCAGGGCCCCATCTTCAGGTAGGTGCCAGGGCTGAGGAGAGAGGCAGCTAGGAGGAGGACAGGCTGCATGTGGAGCCACCAGTTGTAGTTCTGTGGCGGAGAGGGTTCAAGCCCTGACCGTCCCCATGTATTGTGAGTGTGCCACCTTCTGCACCTTCTAGTCCACCTAGCTTGCCCTTCACCTATCTCCCCCCCGCCCCCCGCCATCTCCCTTTCCTGTTTATTGCTTCCTCTTGACTATGCTGGGGAATTTAGCAGTGTCCCCTTCTGCTTTCTCTCCTTCCTGACCCGCAGCATGCTTAGGTGCTCACTCACATCCCCTTAAAATTTCCTCATCTTGTTTTAAGAACCTAAACTGGAAATAACATTTTCATGACTCTCAGCCCTGGCTTGAGGCGGCCTTGTCTTAAGCTGCCTACTTATGGTGATCTTTTCCAGAGCATGGGTGCTGGAAGTAGTGGAAGCGGGCTTTGGAAATCCCCAGAACATTAGCTATGTGGTGATCCAAAGAAATTAATTGATGGAAATGGCTGGGGAAGCTGAGCTCTTTGGGGGTGTTTGGGTTATTACTGTGAGAAGTCTTTGCTTCCAGGCAAGAGCTAGGAGAGACTGGGGCCATCCATGGGTCAGGATCAGGGCCTTTTCCAATAGTGTAGGGACTGAAGGTAAAAGAGAATAAAGTGGTGGTGAAACAGGGGTGTGGATAGAAGTGGAAGGAGTGTTGGGGGACGTTTTCCTAGCTGCTGGACGAGGACTGGACAAGGTTTAGCATCTTGTTCTCCAGGGAAAGGGACCATTCCATACCAGACTCTGAGTGCTGAACCAGAGGGGTTGGATTAAGATTAATGTGGGTGGGGCAGAGGGATTTCTTGCTGAAGAGCAGTAAGGTGAGGGCTTTGGGTGAGTTTGGGCATATTATAACTCTGAGGAACTTTGGAATAGAAAGGTCTTTGCTAGGCCAGAAAGTACGGTGTGTATGGGGTGGGGGAGGGAGTTATTTGGTTTCAGGAGCGTGCAATTCAGTACCTGGATACTTTCAGCTGACTGAGTCCAGGTCCTCTTCTTGGACTCATTTTTGTTGTTGTTTTTTTGAGACAGAGTCTCACTCGTTGCCCAGGCTAGAGTGCTATGGCATCAGCCTAGCTGACAACCTCAAACTTCTGGGTCCAAGTGGTCTTCCTGCCTTAGCCTCCTAAATAGCTGGGACTCTAGGCGCCCACCACAACACCTGCTAATATTTCTATTTTTAGTAGAGAAGGGGTGTTGCTCTTGCTCAGGCTGGTCTCCAGCTCCCAAGCTCATGATATCCTCTGCCTCACACTCCCAGGGTGCCAGGAGGACAGGCAAGAGCCACTGCACCTGGCCTCTTGAACTCTTCATTTATCAAATTTATTTATTTATTCCTTAATCTGTCTCTCCTTACATCTTCCTTTTGGTGTCTGGATCATGTTTGATTCAGATTTCAACAGAAGCTAGACAAGAGCTCCTGGACAAGATCTAGAGGTGAGGGAAGGAGAAACTTGGAGAGCAGGATGTGTGAAAGTCAACGCACAATCTTACTCTTTTCTTCAGACTTGCCAGGACAGTTTCAGAAACCCTGGCTTAGAAATCTCAGTTGTGAGCTCTGGGAGATAGTCTCACACCTGATGCATCTTCCCCCTTTCTTTTGTTTACTTAATGAATTTTCACTGAGCAGGTACTGTGTGCTTTGAGGATGGCAGCTCTGTGTGCTTTGCAGATAACACAAGTCATTGTCACTGTCTTGAGACAGTCTTCAAGTCTTCACTTGTCTATCATCAAGACACTCACAGTCTCCTATGGACCAACTGTCACAGACAGTTGATTGAGGTTGGACTGACTGAGGCTAAAGAAGCTATGGTAGAATGGCTTCTGGCCTTTCTCCAAGCTAATTGCATGACTGGCCTTGTTCTGCCTGAATACCTTCGCTGTTTGGGAACATAGTTAGGTTCCATTAGCTTGAATTGTAGCCCTGACACACCTGCTTGAGATTGACAAGTTGTGTGATCTTGGAGAAATTGCTTAACATCCTTCCTAAGGTGATTGTGAGGATCAAATGAGGTTGTAATTGTAGAAGAAAGACCACTGTCATTATCATTCTCCCGTTTCCTGTTAGGAGGCTTCCTAGTTACCAGCCTCCACCCAAACTAGACTCATCTCTACCTGGACTTGGGAGAGAGAAGGCTCTTGTTGGACTTGAAGGAGTGTGGTATGAGCTGGGTAGGATGATGTCCATCAGTTCCTTTTCCAGTTATATTTATGGAGACCTTTTGCATGTGCCAGGCCTTTTGTATATGTTATTTCATTTAATCATTTTACTCTTAGCCCTGTGGGACTGGTTTATTATTATCCTCACTGTTTTATAGATGAGCAAATTCAATCTCTAAAGATTCTCAAATTTTAGTGTATATTAGAATCATCTGGGGTATTTGTTAAAAATGCATATTGCTGGACTGTATCCTTAGAAATTCTGGTTCAGCAGATATGAAGTGAGACCTATTTTAAATATGGATGATTCTGATGCTGGTGGTCTACAGGCCACATTTTAATAAATACTGATTAAGAGTTATTGTCTTGCCCAAGGGCTTACAAGAAGGAAGTGATAGCCTTGAACTCAGGATTCTTGCCTCTCAGACCTCTCTGCTCCTTGGTATACCTCCATGACTGCCTCCTGAGCCTTGGTTTCTACATAGTAAATGGAGATAGCAATTCCTTCTCCTACTCCCTCTCTCATAGGCCCATTGTGAGGATAAAATGAGATAATGTAGGAGAAAGTGCTTTTTAAAACGTAGAGCTGGCAGCATTGTTAGTGATTATGCAAATACATGCAAATGAGCATCTGTAGGCGTGGCTGTTCACTTTGAGAGCCTCTGCTGGGATGTGAGTTTCAGGAAGTGAATCCAGAAAGAAACTGGAAGAACTGCTGGGGGGTGTGGTGGCTCACGCTTGTAATGCTAGCACTCTGAGACTCTGAGGCTGGTGGATTGCTTGAGCTCAGGAGTTTAAGATCAGCCTCATGAAGAGTGAAACCCTGTCTAAAAATAGAAAATCTAGCTGGGTGTAGTGGTGGGCGCCTGTAGTTCCAGCTACTCAGAAGACTGAGGCAAGGGGATCTCCAGCCCCTTGCCTCAGTCTCCTGTTTGAGGTTGCTATGAGCTATGATACTATAGCACTCTATCTGCATTCTACCTGGGGTGACAGAGTGAGACTCCGTCTCAAAGAAGAAAAAAAAAAAAAAGAAAGAAACTGGAAGAACTTTGTTGATTGGCATTGACCCCTGGGGGAGGGAGTTTTTGGTTCTAAAAAGAGCTGAAAGAAGCAGAAGCCTGGGGTGGAAATCTGGGGAGAGAAGAGACCATAGGTGGAAGAAGAGGCCTTTCTTCCTTCATCTGCCTGTGGCCAATGGGACAGATGAAGAAAGGGTAGCCCTGCTTTGTGCCTGGGCGCTGCAGGCAGAGTGTACCTCTTTGTTCTGACATCTCTGGGTGGGTACTCTGGGAAATACTGGCTCCTGGCCCCTTTCCAGCTCATTTGGCTGGGAAAGACTTTTATGATGTGTTGCCTGTGTTCCTCCTCTCTAATGAAGCTGAAGCTGGGGCTGAGCTTTGCTAAAACTGTCCTCCTCTTTCTTGTTAAACAACCTGCTGTTTCCACATGGAGACAGTACAGCAGGAAGGCTGGAAGTGAGATTTGGAGATAGCCCATTCAGGAGGCTGAAGTGCCATCCTCCAACTTCTTTGCCCCTTTCCCTTCTGCCCCATTTGCTCTCTGACATGTCAGCAAGGACTGCTGGGCCCCGAGGTCAGAGAGTTGGCTTGTGATGCTTCCTGGGACTGGCTATTTTGGGCTCCCCTATTCCAAAATTGCGGAGACCCTGGGATTCTGGAGCTGCTTCTGTTCAGGAACGCCATTGTTCTCCCTCCTGCGGCATCCCTCAGAATTGATGCTAATTCCAGCCTCTGCTCCCTGACTCATTCTCATACTCCCTGACTCATAGGGTGACCTTGGGTTTCTGAAGCCCCTCTTTGTGGGGAATTGTGATGGCCAGTATTTTATCACCATTTTGGCTTTAGAAGGGGTGGAGCAGAGCTAGGGGAAGAGAAGAGGGAATGTCTAATTGCTTTCATTCAAATCAGTAAAGTCAGAGAGCTTTGTTTGCTTTGTAGTTGCTGGGGCTGGATTCTTCAGACTTCTAAGAAGCTTCCCAGTTAATCACTGACCCCTTACAATTGATAAGTGCAAAACATGAGGGGATTGTCCTTTCAGGCAAAGCATCCAGTGAGATCCCTGGTCCAACCCCACTCATTTTGCCCTGGGAAAACTTTGGCTGGGACAGAGGCAAGGGGGTAGGTACAGTAACCCTGCCAGAGGTTCCCTCTGGTGCAGAACTGGGGAGGCAGGGGTTAATGCGGCTTTGTCCTGGTTGATGGATTCCGGAATCATAATCCATTAGCTCTGCCTGCATGAGTGAGGCCAGGCGAAAGCATTCAGATTGGTCTTTGTTCTGTGCTTTTGCCATCCCAGCCAGGCACAGAGGGGCTTTGGGCATGTCCCCCCCACAACCCCACCCCAGGGAAATAATGAAAGAATTATGGGGGCTGTTTTGATTGCTATTGACCCCAAAGCCCTCTCTATAGGGGAAAGAAGCAGTTTTAGCTCTTGATTATTCAGGCTATGAAACAGATCAACCCCAAAACATCACATCACTCTAGAGTTTTGTACCTGCCTGATTCTGGCCGGGGGCCTGGCCGTTTAAACTGGAGTTTGAAGAAAACACTGGCTAGAATAAAGGTGTTGAGAGGTCACATGGCAGAGTCCAGAAAACCTGGCGGCAAACGTTAGGGGTAGATACACATAATCAGGCAGTGGCAAAAACCTGAGATCAATAAAAAACAACTAAAAAAACCCAAACACACACGTTAGCTGCTTTTCTTACTAATGTTAGAATTATTTAGTATTTGTGGAAGCCTGAGGATGTTTCTGTAGAAGGTGCCGTGTTAGAGGGTGTGCTGTTCTCACGACAAGGCAGTATCTTCTCACCTAAGGAGGTTATCTGTGCCCGCTCCCTGCAGGCTGCGCTACATGGTGAAGCAGTTGGAGAACGGGGAGGTCAACATCGAGGAGCTGAAGAAAAACCTGGAGTACACGGCTTCTCTGCTGGAGGCCGTCTATATAGATGAGACACGGTGAGAGAGACCTATAGCTGTCAGATGGAAACGCAGAGCTCCAGGGAGGGGAGAAGACAGAGAGCTGGAGCTAGGAGGTGCAACAGGGACAGGAAGAAAGAGAGGGGCTGATATATATAAAGAGCTCCAGGAAATACTGGCAGAGATCAAGAGGCAGAGGAATAGACCCAGAGATGCAGTGGCAGACAAACACAGATACGGAGGAGAGCAGACTGTTTTGGGGTTGGCAGGGGCCTTAATGCTCCTCTAGGCCTAACCTTCCGGGCGTGGTCTACTTCTAGACCTGTGCCACCTGACGTAGGAGCCGCCGACTAGAGGTGGCTGTTGAGCACTTGAAAGCCCACAAGAATGGATCGAAACATGTATGTAAAATACATGCTGATATCAAAGACTTAGAAAAAGAATGTAAAATATCTCATTAATATATTTTATACTGATTCCATCTTGAAATGATAGCATTTTGATAGCAAATTTATCATGAAAATAAAGTTCACCTATTTCTTGTAACCCTTTAAATGTGGCTCCTAGACAATTTAAAATTTGATATATACGTGGCTTGCATTTTATTTCCACTGGGAAGCACTGCTACACAGCATTCCTGAAAGATGGTGTACCATTGCCTGCTTGGACACTTCCACAGCTGGGATGCTCACTACCTCACATGGTGACCTGTTTCATTGGTACTGGGGATGTTAGGTAGACATACAGAAATAAAAAGATACAGAGAAAGGAAGAAAAGGGAGGGTTGGAGACAGCTGGCATGAGAATTAATGAGTGTGGGTGGCTGGGTGCAGGGTCTCTAGGCTGAGGAAGAACCTGCTATCTTTCCTCTGTGGTTCCCGTTCTGGGGTCTCAGGCAAATCTTGGACACGGAGGATGAGCTGCAGGAGCTGCGGTCAGATGCTGTGCCTTCAGAGGTGCGAGACTGGCTGGCCTCCACCTTCACGCAGCAGACCCGGGCCAAAGGCCGCCGAGCAGAGGAGAAGCCCAAGTTCCGGAGCATCGTGCACGCTGTGCAGGCTGGGATCTTCGTGGAACGGTGAGGATTGCTCACACTCAGCCTCCCTCTGCCTCTAACTATGCCCCTCTTTCCCAGCCAGCTGTTCTTCCATGACCACCCGCCCAGCCGTATGATCCTACGTGTCTATGACACATTCGCAGAGCCCCAGGGCCAGACCCCCACTCCCCAGACCTGTGTACCTGGGTTTCTTATCTTCTTTATTCTCCCTTAGGATGTTCCGGAGGACATACACCTCTGTGGGCCCCACCTATTCCACTGCAGTACTCAACTGTCTCAAGGTGATCCCTGGGTTTTGGGGAAAGAGAAGATTGGAGGATGGAATAGCTTTTGGGACTTCTGGACTGTTTACGGCATAATTTTTGCCTTTCCCCTTAACTGTCCCAAGGTTGTCAAAACAACTTTTGGCCACTCCATGGGCAAAATCCCTGCCTTCTTGTCTCTCCCATGCTGAGAGATATCTGAGTAGAAAGAGGCCCACTTTACTACCTTGCTGTTTTCCTGCTTTTAAGGCTCTGAACTCATTGGAAAGTTCTCCTTGAAGTCTAACTTTAATCCTTGCTGCTGCAGGGAAACAAACTAGTCCGCTGTTTCTCCACAGAACCTGGACCGCTGGTGCTTTGATGTCTTTTCCTTGAACCGAGCAGCAGATGACCATGCCCTGAGGACCATCGTTTTTGAGTTGCTGACTCGGCATAACCTCATCAGCCGATTCAAGGTTGGGCAGCATTTTACTTCTGCCTCCAGGCGGGATTCTCCACTGCTCTCATTCTTGTTCTTTTAGATTCCCTAGGTTCCCTCGCTCAGTGTCAACATCAGAGAAGTCTCCCCATGCTCATCCCAAGTCTACCTTTATTTCACTTACTACAGTCCCAGCCTGAGATGATCTAGGTCTGAGACTGTCTAGCCTGGGATTCTGCTCTACCTCTCTTTGCTTGGGGGGGCGGGGGCGCCCCCCGCCCCGGGCCCGCGGCGGGCGGGGGGGGGGCCGG
>CAUYRH010169660.1:0-14529 GCA_963574655.1 Perodicticus potto | reverse complement strand
TATACAATCTGAAATATTTTCTTTTTTTTCTTTCTTTTTTTTTTTTTGAGACAGAGCCTCAAGCTGTCACCCTGGATGGAGTGCTGTGGCATCACAGCTCACAGCAACCTGCAACTCCTGGGCTCAAGCGAGTCTCCTGCCTCCACCTCCCAAGTAGCTGGGACCACAGGCGCCGGCCGCAACGCCCGGCCATTTTTTGGTTGCTGCCACTACTGCTTTTTGGCGGGCCCGGGCTGGATTTGAACCCGCCAGCTCAGGTGTACGTAGCTGGCGCCTTAGCCCGTTGAGCCACAGGCACCGAGCCTGAAATATTTTCATTGAACTATTTAACATAGCCTTCATGGCCTTTTAATCACTATATGAAGACATTTATGTTCTACATTTAGTAATTTTCACTTGTACCTTTGTAAGATGCACCGTAAGGGTGATCCCACCAATCACCCGTCTTTTTTTTCTTAAAAGGGAAATACTTTTTTATTATAAATTCCATGCTCTTTGTGAAAATTCAGCCTATGCTGCTATATATAAAATGTAAAAATGAAAGTCATTCTGACTCCCACTCCTCAGAGATAATCGCTGTGAACAGTCAATTCCTTGTTTAAAATGAGAGATGGCCACATTTGATCACAGCTGTGCCGCCGTGTGTGCTTCGCTGTGCTTAGGGAAGGCCTGTGGTGATTGATGGGCTCATGTTTTCTGTTCACTACTTAGGTTGGTGAGAATTGCCAGGTAGAGGAAAGGGGAGTGTTTTGCATTGGACTGATTTAAAATTGTATGATTAACTAACAGACCCAAGAGTTCAGATATAACTGGGTTGCTATTTTAGGTTTGTCCTTATGAAGTACATGTATTTACTTGGTGGGCTAGTTCTCACGTTGTTAATGTTATGTTCTTGTCCCACCTCTGATCAATTCATTTATAGGGGCTGAACTCATTAAAACAACACCCTTACATTTGTGAAGAGTTTCATAATTTATAGTGAGGAAGGAGTGGGTATACTTGCCAGGAAGATCGCTGCCAAGATATCCCAATGCTGATAATGGAACTGAAATTACAAAGACTGCTTGGTGAACATATAGAAAGGAAATTAGAGGAAAGAAGGGCATTAATTGTGCTGTTTTCAGATGTGACATGGGAGGAACTGATAATTGAAGAAGGGGTGGTAGGGACTCAGGCCTGAATGAAACTCATAATTGGCATCTTAATACATGTTTAAGGTAGATTTCTAAGTATACTTATAATTTTGGCATATATAGTTATTTGTGTATTAACTATAAGAAATCTTAGTCAAAGTACAGAATCACTTACTCCTTAATTAGTCTGATGTAGTTAAGAAGAGTGAGCTGTGAGAAAAGTTGACCTTTTAAAAGCAAAGCCCCAAAATAGTGCACAGACATTTAATTACAACATTGGTCATTTGATGATATTGAGGACATGGGTATTTTTTACATTATTCTGCCTTTGGATTTAAAATAGTTTTCAAAATAAAATTTGAAGATTACGGCTCAGTGCCGTGGTTCAGTGAGTAGGGCACCAGCCACATACACTGAGGCTGGCAGGTTTGAGCCCAGCCTGGACCTGCTAAACAACAATGACAACTACAAAAAAATAGCCGGGCCTTGTGGTGGGCACCTGTAGTCTGAGCTACTTGGGAGGCTGAGGCAAGAGAATCACTTAGGCCCAAGAGTTTGAGGTTATTGTGAGCTGTGATGCTACGGCACTCTACTGAGGATGACATAGTGAGACACTGAAGAAAGAAAATTAAGTGCTTAAATTAACTGATCAGATTTTCTGTTAGCTATCTATGTGAGACTCATGCAGCCCTTTTAGGGATAACTTAAGAGTCCCTGCCCACTTTGAATCTGTAGTATTAGGAAAGAGCTTGCCCTGGTGGATAGCGGGAGTCCCCAGATGGAAGGTGAGTTGGGGAAGGGACAGATCATTCTTCTTGCGGGATGGGGCAGTAGGATCATGGTGAGAACTTTTAGATTCAGGAAGAAGGTGACTCTGGGAGGCTTAGAATGTTCCAAAGGTGCTTTCAGTTAATAGTCATGCCCAGAAAGTGTTGGCTGGTTTATAAAAACTGAAACTTAGGGCTTTCAAAAGAGTCCCAGCTTCTACTTAGAAAATGAGCAATTGGGGGCAAAACAACCACTGAATTTGTTTCTTCATTTTCAAAATGAGGATAATAAAAATACATATTCGGGTGGTTATGAGAAACAGTGGTTTGGGAAAACAATTCATAAATTTTCAGCCACTATAAAGTTGCCATGGTTGAAATAATAAACAAAAAATTGATTAATTCCTTGAACATTTCAAAAACTCCTCAAATATAAACTAAATGTCAGGCAGTTACAGTCTCAGGGGTTATAGTAATTACTAAGACAATGCCATGGTCTCAAGGAGCTTGCAGTAACACCGAGGAGTCAAATAATTGCATTACCTGCTTGGAATGTGGTGATAGATATAGCATCCCGGTTTGGATAATTATTTGTCACCCCGTAGCTGTATGTATTAGCTGTCTTAGCAGGACATCAGAGAGGCATCTACCTCACCCAAAGATCAGAAAGAACCTCCCAAAGAGAGTGAGCCAGACATGGAAAAAGTTCTAACCAAAGGGAATAGCATGTGTGAAAATAGAGATTTTTGCCATGTTAGGTTTTTTGGGGATGAGGGGGAATCTTAAGGCTTAAAAATGGAATTAACTTTTTTAGAATAAACACTTTTTTTTTTTTTTTGAGACGGTCTCACTCTGTTGCCTGGGCTAGAGAGCAGTGGTATCATCATAGATCACTCATTGCGACCTTAAACTCCTAGGCTCAAGCAATCTGCCTGCCTCAGCCTCCTGAGTAACTGGGATTAAAAGTGCATACCATCACACCTAGTTAATTTTTCTCGTTTTTTTGTTCTTTTCTTTCTTTTCCTTTCTTTCTTGCTTTCTTTTTCTGCAACTTACTTTGTTCATTATTACCAATTTTTCTGTTTTTTTTGTAGAGATCAGGTCTCACTATGCCATTCAGTCTGGTCTTGAATTCTGGGCTTCAAACATCCTCTTACTTTGGCCTCCCAAAGTGCTAGGATTATAGGCATGAGCCACTGCACTCAGCTGTGAACACACTTTTTATGATGCTTTTTATTGGTTTCATTTTTTTGAATTTCAATTAGATGAGTGTGTAATGTTTTCAGGATTTTGGTTTGGATTAAAAAAAAATTGGAACTGGCAATTTTCTTGCCTCAGCCTCCCAAGTAGCTGGGACCACAGGCACCCGCCACAATGCCTGGCTATTTTTTTGTTGCAGTATGGCCGGGGCTAGGTTCAAACCTGCCACCCTCGGTATATGGGGCCAGTCCCCACCCACTGAGCCACAGGCGCCGCCCATTTACTGAATATTTATATTCAAAAGAAATGAATAAGCCAAAGTCTTTGCCTTCAAGTTGCTCAAAATCTAGTGGGAGAGACCAACACATACATAATTATAGTAGCCAATTCTTCTTTTAGCACGTACTCTGTGACATACACTACCTCACTGTGACTTTAAAAGCTAGGAAGTATTACTGTCCCTTCTTAAGTGAGGGAGTTGAGGCACAAATTGATGAAGAAACATACTCAAGGTCATACATTTCAATAAGTGGCAGAGCCATTATTTGAACCCAAGTAGTGTGGTTTAGTCTGTGCTTTAATGCCCACTTTATGTCACTGTTGTGATGAATAAAATTTGGTGTAGTAAGTGTAGAATAAGGAGAAAATACACAGTAATAGCAAAACCTAAAATGGTGGGAGAGGAAGGTGTTTACAGAGGCTTTCTGCAGGAGGTAATAAACTGATTCTTCATGATACATGGGAGTTTCAGACAAAAGAACAAGCCAATCAGCATGAGTAAAATGTAAGAAATGTATGCAGTATATTGGAGGTGTGTATGGAGGGGAATGAGGGCTGTGACAGACAGTTTTATGTTGCTTGAAGTTGGGCGCAGGAAGTGGCCAAACATGTAAGTAAAATTAAACGGGTGGGCACAAGAGGGCATTGTACACCACTGTCACCTGAGATAAAGTGGGGGGAACCATGCTTAGACCAAAAGCATGATTTGATTTTTGTTCTTCATGAATCATCTGAGTTTGAAGGATGGATTTGAGGAACTAGTTAGGGAGCCTGCCATAATAACTTAGGAGTGATCATAGAGGCCTCATAAGGGCAGGGAAGGTAGGCATCCCTGGAGGGGCAAATTTGAGAAATATTTAGTAGGCAAATTGCCAAGACTTATTGCTTGATTATGAGAGAGAAGTTCTATTAGACTCCTACGTAACCTGGGTGATGGTGCATGGTGGTGGCATCTGATGCAGAATACAGAGGAGGAGCAGTTTTAGAGTAAGTACCTTGGGGTAAATGGAAATCCTACAAAGTGAACCCTAAGAATACAAACCCCAAGTGCAAAAAGGAACTTCCAGGTAAAGCGTTTTGTTTGTTTTTTTTTTCTTCAGTTTTTGGCCAGGGCGGGGCTTGAACCCACCACCTCCGGTATATGGGGCCAGCAGCCTACTCCTTTGAGGTAGGTTGTTGCCGGGTTTTTTGTTTCTTTTTTTGAGCTGAGAAGAGCCTCCTGTTTATACAATGCCCTCTAGTGGTCAGAGGCTCTTTGCTACCTCTTCAGGATGAATGGATCAAAATGTGATTTTCTGGATTACATACTTTTCCTGTTCCACTTCTGGGGGGAGAGAAGAATATTCCAGGAGCCAATATATTCCTTCTGCTTTCTGTGTAGATGAATTCATTTCCTAGTTCTATAATGCAGCTTGAACTACAGAAACATCTCATATTTATTTATTTTGTTTTTTAGAGACAGTCTCATTTTATCGCCCTCGGTAGAGGCTGTGGCGTCACAGCTCACAACAACCTCCAGCTCTTGGGCTTAGGCGATTCTCTAGCCTCAGCCTCCTGAGTAGCTGGGACTGCAGGCACTCGCCACAATGCCCGGCTATTTTTTTGTTGGAATTTGATCAGAGCTGGGTTGGAACCTGCCACCCTCGGTGTATGGGGCCGGCACCCGACCCACTGAGCCACAGGAGTCACCCCAGAAACATCTCTTATTTAAAGTTATTTGGTTGGCAGCCTCAGTTACTCAGTGCACTGGTATGAAGCAAAGGAGGAAGGCAGTTTAATCACCTGTTAACTAACAAAGGTCTGGAATTAAAACCTTATATGTTACTCATATGTTATTCTTGAAGTCCTCAAGAAAATTAAATTATGTAGATGCACTTTCAGCGAGTTGTCTTATTTCACAGCCCATAAAAGATTGAAACTCTGGGCAACAGGACAGTAGCACAACTTTTAGAAGTGACAGCTGTTGGCTTGACCAGCAAGGAAATGGAAAAATAACAACCAACCATAGTCTCTAAAAGCATACAGGCTGAGGCCATTTTGTGTAGATTCAAACAGTCCTTGCAAATTTGAAGAGCTCCTGTATTTCAGCAAAACATAATTGATGCACAGGAGAAAACAGACAGCTGGGGATGTTGTATAGTATAGGCTGTAGGAAAGAGTAATATGAAGAGCGCTAGATAGAAGAGAGCAAGGTCTTATCTGACAGCCACAAAAACTTTGTGACTGTGAACAGATCATTTCTTAGGAACTCAGTTTGCTTTCTGGTCTATAAAGCAGTGGGTTGAACTTGATCATTTCATAAAATTCTATAAACTGTTCACAATGATAACAGTAATATTTTTGAAAAATTGTATTATGCTTGGATTGAAAAGGCAAAGAAACATTTGTCATCTCTAACGCGTAAGAGAAGGAGGTGGAAAAATACCAACCTTACTCCTTGTGAGGAGTATAATTATCCCAATTTTATAGATGAGAAAAGTGGTCCAAGAGGTAAAGAAATTTCCTCATAGCTAAATAAGTGGTAGTAGAGCTTGTACTCAAATCTAGCAGTAGACACTAGGCCCTGGGCCCTTTTTAAAATTCTTTCATTTAAAAAATAGCCAGACATTGTAGCCTGTAGTCCCAGCTACTAGGGAGGCTGAGGCAAGAGAATCACTTGAGCCCAAGAGTTTGAGGTTGCTGTGAGCTACGATGCCACCACCCTCTATAGAGGGTGACAAAGTGAGACTCTGTCTCAATTTTAAAAAAATTCTTTCATTTGACAAACGTATTAAAAGCCAACTGTGTGGGAAGAGTGTACTAGGCACAAGGAATACAAAGGCCATTAAGCCTTGTCCCTGTCCTTGAAGGTTTGGTACAATAGGCATTGCTGTATCATACTGCTCCTTGGATCTCTGTCAGTGCTAATGATACAAGTTAATACTACAGCACTGTTAGGATTAATGCACAGCTATAGGTGTGAGCATAAAACCAAGTCCCCATTTATAGCATTGTTTCTATGGGAATGTGTTCAAGTTTCAAATAACTTAAAGTTTTGGAACATAACCAATTATAATTTCAGAACATTCTGTACTAAATACTGAATACCCAGCCAGAGTGCCTGGTGTAAATAGTGAATAAAATTTTCTATACTTGATCTTGTCTGCCATTTAAGTGTCTTGAAGTAAAACCTTTTATCTTTTTTTTTTTTTTTTTTTGAGACAGAGCCTCAAGCTGTCACCCTGGGTAGAGTGCCATAGCATCGCAGCTCACAGCAACCTCCAATTCCTGGACTCAAGCGAGTCTCCTGCTTCCGCCACCCAAGTAGCTGGGACTACAGGCGCCCGCCTCAACGCCCAGCCATTTTTTGGTTGCAGTCGTCATTGTTGTTTGGCGGGCCCGACCTGGATTCGAACCCGCCAGCTCAGGTGTACATGGCTGGCGCCCTAGCCCATTGAGCCACAGGCGCCGAGCCAAAACCTTTTCTCTTTAGGAAACTCTCCAACTGGTTATTTCCGGAAGTTTCAAGGAGAAACCTAAAATATTTAATCAGTTTTACAGATTGGACTCTATACCCTGGAAAATGGCATTCTAGGGAATTTTGCCAATATGACAAAAATCTTCAAGGCCATGATCTTGGGCTCAAGAGTCATATTGTTTGTGTTCTTATCCTAAGAAGTCTTCTCTTTGTGACATTAGGAAGGTTATATAACACTGTGGCCGGGTGCCGTGGTTCACTCCTATAATCGTAGCACTCTGGGAGGCCAAGGCAAGTGGATTGCTTGAACTCACGAGTTTGAGACCAGCCTGAACAAAAGGGAGATCCCGTCTCTACTAAAAAATAGAAAAACTGGTGGCACCCGTAGCTCAGTGGGTAGGGCACCAGCCACATACACCAGAGCTAGTGGGTTTGAACCAAGCCTGGGCCGGCTAAAACAACAATGACAACTGCAGCAACAAAACAAAATAGCCGGGCTTTGTGGCAGGTGCCTGTAATCCCAGCTACTTACGAGGCTGAGGCAAGAGAATTGCTTAAGCCCAAGAATTTGAGGTTGCTGTGAGCTGTGACACCACGGCATTCTACCCAGGGCAACAGCTTTGAGACCCTGTCTGAAAAAAAAAAAAAAAGAAGAAGAAAAGAAAAGAAAAACTGAGGCAGGAGGATCATTTGAGCTGAGTTGGAGGTTGCTGTGAGCTGTGACACCAAGGCCACAGCTTGAGACTCTTATCTCAATAAAAAAACAAAATACTGTATGCCTTTGTTTTTTAATCTGGAAAATGGGCCTTATAATAGTATCTACTTTGTAGAGTTTATTATGAGAATTAAATGCAAAAATGTACACACATATGTATATACATGTATATATTTTAAAATATATGTGTACAAGATATATATATTATGCCTAGTATATGGCATGGCTTAACAAATCTTAGCTATTTGTATTGTTATTGTATTAGAGTTGTCATTTACCCTACCTTCATAACCTTCATCTGCCAGCCCAGTTAAACAGATCTGCCTTCTCTCCTACTACATTTCCAGCCAAGCTGCTGTGTACCCTTCCCTAGTTATTTACATCCATACTTAGACAAGTACTTGAAGTGTTTGTCCCTTTGCTTTCTGTTTTTCTGTGTCCCACTGGTTCATCAAGGCATCACTCAAATCTTATACTATGTGTCCTTTCTAAAACCTTCTAGTATAATTCATGCTTTTCTTCTCCTAAACTCTTCCTGAACTTTATCCAGTATAATTTAGCACTTAATTGTTCTCAAATTATTTGTTTTAGATTTAATCCCCCAGATGTAATTATTATACACCATCCTTCACACGCCAGTGCTTTCTCCAGTGTCAGGAACATTGTAGGTGTTTAATACATTCTGTTATTCTGTCGTTAAAGCATGAGAGAATCCTTTCATTACATTTCAGGCTTTTAAAAAAGTCCAGTCCTTGAATTAAATCCATATGCATATATTCATTCATGTAAGACACAGAAAGAGGTGAAAGGAAGTAAATAATATATACACACATAAATCTCCCTTGAGATACAGGGTAATTGTAAGTAATTCAGAGATTGGCATCTGAATTGGGAGTCTGATGCCAAGCTGTTCTCCTTAAAGAGGTTATGCAGATCATTTCAGATGCCTCACTGGTAATGGAAGTCTATGATATAATTTAGAGGCTGGTTATTTGCCTTAAGAGTCACTTCAGAATTCCTTTAAGTTACTTCTTCATTCACATAAGTGCTTATTTATAGACCCTTAAATTATCATTTGGCCAAGGCTGAAGGAAAAGAAACTTCCAGCAAAACTATTATTTCCAATTTAAGAGATCTGGCAATGGAAGAAAAGTATTTCTGAAATCTTACGTCAGTGGGAAATAGCTTATACAGTATAACTTAGGGAACACATCTATTGAATAAACTTAGATGGACATGTACAGATAAAACCACATTAGGGATGAAGAGTTCAGATGAGGGTAGTCATTTGAAATAGCACCCGGCCAATAATATATTAAGAACTTATGCCCGGTCCTTGTTTAGTCTTTATGTAAGGCCACACTGCATAGTACCAAGGAAGGGCTTTATGGTGATTAGTACCATTTGGGTGATCCAGAGTCCTTGTTCTGCAGTCTTACTGCCTATACTAACAAAGCTAACTATATCCTAATACGTTGTTTAATAGCCCTAGGTCTTCTATAAAAAAGAATGTTGGACTAGATTATATCTCTTTAAGCTCTTAAAGTCTGTGAATTTCTAAGTAATATATTAGCGAGGTGCCTCACTCCTCAAATCCTAGCACTCTGGGAGGCCGAGGTGGGTGGATTCCCTGAGCTCACGAGTTTGAAACTAGCCTGAGGAAAAGTGAGACCTCGTCTCTAAAAATAGCTGGGCATTGTGGTGGACGCCTGTAGTCCCAGCTACTTGGGAAACTGAGGCAAGAGAATCACTTGAGCCCAAGAGTTTGAGGTTGCTGTGAGCTATGACGCCACGGTACTCCATTGAGAGTGACAGAGGAAGACTCTGTCTCAAAAAAAAAAAATGCTTGATCTGTTTGGTGGTTGTTTTTAAATTTGAGATGAGTTAGTAAGCATTTTCAAACTAAAATTTAAAAAAATCCAGTGTAACGGGCAGCGCCTGTGGCTCAGCGGGTAGGGCTCAGGCCCCATATACGGAGGGTGACGGGTTCAAACCCAGCTCTGGCCAAACAGCAACAGAAAAAATAGCTGGGTGTTGTGGCCGGTGCCTGTAGTCCCAGCTACTCGGGAGGCTGAGGGAGAACCGCTTAAGCCCAGGAGTTGGAGGTTGCTGTGATCTGTGTGATGCCACGGCACTCTACCGAGGGCGATAAAATGAGACTCTGTCTCTACAGAAAAAAAAAATCCAGTGTAACACTTTTTGGATTACTGCTGGAGTACCACATACTGAGTATCCTTCTAGCCTTAGGGAATACCTGGCAGTATATAGCTGGTGGTCCGTATCCAAAAGACATCAAGTCCTTTGAATCACATTTGAAGTTTCTACACTCAGCCCAGCCCTTGACTTCTTTCTAGCTGTGATGAACTTTGTGCTATCAGTGATGCCCCTAGTAAAAGAAACAAAAGCAATCAGCTTTCACTTATAAAAGCAGGGACAACTGAAGTATAAGCAACCTTTTATTTAAAACATTTTACATTTACATTTACACATTACATGTAATGTTCATTAAATTTTTTTGTTAGCGTTATTAAGGATGTCAAAAAAATGAAGAGCAGGCTTCCTGACTTGGCACCGTAGCACAGTGGTCACAGCGCCAGCCACATATACCAAAGTTGGCGGGTTCAAACCCAGCCCGGCCAGATAAACAACAATGACAACTGCAACAAAAAATAGCCAGGCATTATGGTAGGCGCCTGTAGTCCCAGCTGCTTGGGAGGCTGAGGCAAGAGAATCACTTAAGCCTCAAGAGTTTGAGGTTGGTGTGAGCTGTGACGCCACAGCACTCTACTGAGGGCGGCATAGTGGGACTCTTGTCTCCAAAAAAAAAAAGAGAGCTAGCTTCCTTTGGAATTTGAATGAAATTATTATTTAATAAAAGTGGGCCAGGTGTGGTAGCTCACACCTGTAATTTCTGGGAAGCCAAGATGCGTGGATTGTCTGAGCTCACGAATTCGAGACGAGCCTGAGCAAAAATGAGCCTCTCGAAAAATAGCTGGGTGTTGTGGCAGGCGCCCATAGTCCCAGCTACTTGGAATTGCTTAAGCCCAAGAGTTTGAGGTTGCTGTGAGCTGTGACGCCATGGCATTCTACCAAGGGCAAC
The DNA here is from genome assembly GCA_963574655.1 of Perodicticus potto. Taxonomy (NCBI): domain Eukaryota; kingdom Metazoa; phylum Chordata; class Mammalia; order Primates; family Lorisidae; genus Perodicticus; species Perodicticus potto. The sequence goes on along the minus strand of CAUYRH010169660.1, from coordinate 3,878 downwards.
ATAGTGAGACTGTTGTCTCAAAAAAAAAAAAAAGTGCATGTGTTCTAAAAATTTTTAATGCAAAAATCATCTTGAAGGGATAACAAGCTGAAAGCCTTACAGGAATTTAGATCCCTCCTCCTCTGCCCCACATCCCTCTACCTTTTTTGGTATATTAAGCTTTCTTAAAATAAAGCTTTTCTGAATGGGTGTAACAAAAAGTTGCTGGTACATAAGTGTGAATGATTGCTATTAAAATTACCTAAAGTCAGTTTTACTCAGTTTTGGACATTTGCATAATAATGTTGCTTACACTAAAATTCTAAGTCATTCTAGAAACTGTGTTAGGAATAAAAATTAGATATAGCACTTGCTCAACTTCCAACTTTTGGGGGGAAAGGTAGGAGTATAGACGTGAACCTCTTTCTCCCCTACTATAGCCCGTAGCCTTCTTCCATAGAGTGGGCATTTTACTGAGTACATGGTGAATGAAATCACTACTCCAGGAAAAGCCAAAATTATCCTTAGTCATCATTATCCTCTAAACGAATTTGTTTCATTTTTGAACTGCTCTTTTTAATAGAAAGTATTTTGGGGGGGGGTAATATCTGTCCCCCTGTCTAGAATTTATTATTCATTAAAGGTCTCTCTGAATATTACAAAATAACTATCCACCTAGAAATCCCATGCTACTTAAAAAAGGGCTTGAGTCAACATTTTAGTGTATTTTTTTAAATCTTTTTTTTTTTGCCTTTTGAGTAAGGTTCTGTTATGTGGATTTGTTTTAGATAAGTCTCATTACAACATAATTTTGTATCTTGTCTTTTTTTTAGACAGTCTCACTCTGTTGCCCTGGGTAGAGTACCATGGTGTCATCAATATAGCTCACAGCAACCTCAGTCTCTTGGGCTCAGGTGTCCTCTTACCTTAGCCTCCTAAGTAGCTGAGATTACAGGCACCTACCAGGATGCCTGGCTAGGTTTTTTTTTTTTTATTTTTAGTAAGAGATTGTTGGGTGTCTCACTCTTGCTCAGGCTGGTCTCAAACTCCTGAGCTTGGCCTCAGTAATCCTCCCACCTTGGCCTCCCAGAGTGCTAGGATTACAGCTGTGAGCCATCATGCCCAGCCCTAAGTGCGGTGCCTGGCCTTGTATCCTGTCCTTGATACGTTGAATTACAGAGGTTTGAAATATTGCACCTACTTCAAACACTTAATCTGGCTTCCAGAAAAAGCATTGGTTACAATTTTAAGGCAACAGCAGGTCTCATTATAAGCCCCCTTCATTTCGCCAGTCCTATATGTCTGGCATTGGAACCTTGATGTCTTTGAGGTGACAGGATAGGCCTGTAGGTAGTAAGAAAAAGGATATGTGATCCATATACGATCTTGAGGAACAGATAAAGAGCAAGTAGAAGTAAATAAATTTACATGCTCTCTTAAGTACTACTAAGAGGAGTTGAAGAGTTTTGGGACTGAAGTGTGAACATTTTATTTCCCTGAACAGCTTGTTAAATGTCCTTTTAAAGTTCAAATTGCATAGGAACTTGTTTTTAAGTAGAAGATAGCTTTATAAAGATTAAAAATTAAGGCTAAAATTGGATCTTATTTTGGCTTTGTAATACAATACATAGGACTTATAATGCTTTTAATATTTCCTCTCCTTTATCCAAACATTAAGTATTAAAAAAAATATGTGGTGTCCACCAATGTTGTTAAGTGAAGAAAACTAGTAGAAAAGTATAGGTAGTAAAGGGCGGCGCCTGTGGCTCATTGAGTAGGGCGCCGGCCCCATATACCGAAGGTGGCAGGTTCAAACCCGGACTCCGCCGAACTGCAAAACAGAAAAATAGCTGGGCGTTGTGGTGGTTGTGTGTAGTCCCAGCTATTCGGGAGGCTGAGGCAAGAGAACCGCCTAAGCCCAGGAGTTGGAGGTTGCTGTGAGCTGTGTGACACCAGGGCACTCTACCGAGGGCGATAGAGTGAGACTCCGTCTCTACCAAAAAAAAAAAAAAAGGAAGAAAGAAAAGTATAGTATGATACCATTTAGGTTAAAAGTACAAGGGCAAGGCTCAGCGCCTGTGGCTCAACGGGCTAAGGCGCAAGCCACGTACACCTGAGCTGGCGGGTTCGAATCCAGCCCGGGCCCGCCAAACAACAATGATGGCTGCAACCAAAAAATGGCCGGGCCCAGCTACTTGGGAGGCAGAGGCAAGAGACTCGCTTGAGTCCAGGAATTGGAGGTTGCTATGAGCTGCGATGCCACGGCACTCTATCCAAGGTGACAGCTTGAGGCTCTGTCTCCAAAAAAAAAAAAAAAATACAAGGGCAAAACTGTTCCTGGTACATAGTAGGTACAACATATGCTATCTTTGGAGGGGTTACCTCTAGGAAGAGGTATATGGCCTGTGGTGTGTTTTTATTTTTTATACTTCTGTGTTAGAATTTTTTGCAGTGAGCATGTATTATGTGTACTTTCATATACTTTTTTAACAATTAAAAAAAAGGAAGAAAAATACATACTCTTAAGTATAAATAATTCCCTTCCTAGTAAACTGACTGCTTCATACCCTAAAGTATGTGCCAAGCAATTTGAGACATAGTCTAACTGTCTAGAATTATTGCTTCTCAAATAATTCAAGAAAAGAGAAAGTCACTAATCAAGCTTGCTTGTTTGATGCCATTTCTATATCATCTAGTAAGGTTTTTTTTAGGTAGAGGTTTGTGTTTTTTTTATGGAAAATTTCAAACATATACAAAAATAGAATTATACTTATTTCCCAGCTTCAGTAGTTCTCAACACATGGCAATCTGGTATCATCTTAGCTCCCACACCCAACCCATTTATCTAGAAACATATCTCAGGTGTTTCATCTATAAATTCTTCAGTATGTGTTACACCTAGAAGGACTCTTTTTTAACATAACCATAATACCCTTATCACACTTATAAAATGAACTAAGTAGGTCCTTAATATCAATAATCTAAAAAGTTTTTAATCTAAAAAGTTTTAGTACTCAATAATCTAGTTAACTTTCAGTTTAAATTACTACCTATTTACTCTCATTGTCCATATCTTTCAAATAATTTTAAATTATCTTTTTTCCTTTCAAATTTAGTATACATTTCCCCCCAGAGTTGCAGTGAAACCAAAATTATAGTTTTCGTTTTTGATGCCTTTGTTCAATATGAAGAATCTGAATAATGGCTGAGTATCTTTATCTTCAAATTTAAAGAATTCAGGTATATATTACTGAGTTTTACTACATTAGAATGGAAATCTATTCTTGTTTTTTTGTTAGTTTGTTTGTTTGTTTTCATTTTGATCAGAAACAATCTTGCTCTATCACCTGGGCTCAAGTGCAGTGGCATTATTAGAGCCCAGAACAACCTCAAACTCTTGGGCTCAAGTGATCCTCTTGCCTTAGCCTCCGGAGTAGGTGGAATTATGGGCACCCTGTACTGCTCCTGGCTAATTTTTCTACTTTTTGTAGAAATGGGGTAGTGTCTTGTTCATGCTTGGGCTGGTCTCAAGCTCCTCATCTCAAGCAATCCTCCTGCCTCAGCTTCCCAGAGTCCTAGGATTACAGTATTGGGCCCTGTTCATATACTGATTATAACAGCAAAGCCACAGAAGTCACTAATGATGATAAAAATCACTTTTTCCAACTACTTCTCTGACATCTTGTCTTATTTTAATATTTTTGTTTTACATAGGTCTCTAATTATAGAAGATGGCAAAGCCCAGCCACAGCAGCTACGTCCTTCAGCAGCTAAACAACCAAAGAGAATGGGGTTTTCTCTGTGACTGTTGTATCGCAATTGATGACATTTACTTTCAAGCACACAAAGCAGTTCTAGCTGCCTGCAGCTCCTATTTTAGAATGTTTTTCATGAACCAT
>CAUYRH010169659.1:0-15264 GCA_963574655.1 Perodicticus potto | reverse complement strand
AAATGTCTTCGCTGAAAGCTGTCATAAGGGCCCAAGAAACTCTTCAGAGGTGGCGAATGAGCCAAGCAAAGCCTCATGGCCACATCCACTGGCATGACTGAACTTGTCAAAGGACGTGGATCTAAAACCTGGATCATTCTGAAATGCAAAAGGAAGAGGGATTATCACCTGGTTCTGATCCCAAATACATACAAGTACTGTTTTCATACGGAGTGAATTATAGCCAGTGCGCAAAGTATCAGGAAGGTGCCGATTAAGTAAAAGAGAATAATACTAACAATAGCAATCTTAGTTCTGTGCCTGCCTCGACCTTTGGGTGGCTACAGGGCTAATGTTAACTGCTTAAAACACTTGTGGGAGGCAGGGTCTCAGTTTCCCCATCTGAGAAACCAAAGGGCTGGATGTGGTTATAGCTAATAAAGTTCTAAGAATCATCTGCTCTCCAAGGGGGTGGAGTCTTGGTGTGTGCCACACCTTTTAGGGGCAAGACACGATTGTAAGAAGGTCTTTATCTAACAAATGCAATCAGTGTAACCTGGTTTCTTATACCCTCAATGAGTCCCCAACAATAAATTAAAAAAAAAAAAAAAAAGATCATCTGCTCTATTCTGCACAGTTTCTCAAACTTGTCTGGTCACCATGGGCAAGGGAATTAGTTTTCTTTTTCTTTTTAATTTAGATTCCTGGGACTTGAAGCCACTGAGGCAAAACCTTCAGGATAGAGCTGAGGAGATAGATAGGTTCTTAGAGCTTTCCAGGTGATTCTGGTGACCAGACAGGGTCAGGAGCCACAGTTCCAGACCTTCTGCCTACTCTGGTTGCTTTTTCTTATTTTGCTGTTAAATTGATTACACTTCTCTGGAAAGATAATCTACTTTAAAAGTAAAAAAAAAAAGAAGAAGAAGAACGGCAGTGCCTGTAGCTCAGTGGGTAGGGCACGGGCCACATATACCAAGGCTGGCAGGTTCAAAGCCGGCCGGGGCCAGCTAAAACAACAATGACAACTGCAAAAAAAAAAAGCCAGGCCTTATGGCAGATGCCTGTAGTCCCAGCTACTTGGCTGAGGCCAGAGAATCGCTTGAGCCCAAGAGTTTGAGGTTGCTGTGAGCTATGATGCCACAGCACTCTACCCAGGGCAACAGCTTGAGATTCTGTTTCAAAAAAAAAAAGTAATAAAAATTCTCATCGAACAATTTTGAGAGTGAGAGGCCTAGAAAGAATGGAAGTCATAAAATTATCTTTGCACTTTGATCAGTGTGCTTGTCCTTGTTTTTCACAAAAATTCATGCATTTAAAGAAAAACTTTGTATGCTCTATATTTCACACAAAAAGATGCCTATGAAAAGTCCACATCTCACTGGAAAAACTGATTACTTAAAAATAAGGCCATTTTTTAATATATAGCATATACATATGAACTTATATTGAAAAACCCTATAGGAAATACACCATTTTGTTTCATTTCTGTCCTTTTTTGGTATTTTCTAATGTTTTGGCAATGAACATTTGTAAGTAGAAGGACAATTAAGCTATTTAAAACTTAAAACTATGCTCAGTAACATTAAACCAAGAAGCCTCCCTCAAGATTTTTTTCTGGCCTTTAGCCTTCATTACATATTGCCTAGCTTATGGGATTAGGATTGTTCCCCCCCCTCTCTTAGCCTTACAGATAAAAGGTGTGTGGATACTGACATTTCTCAATCTGGCTTAAGCAACTGCACAGCCCTTCTAAGGACATAGGCAAGTGGTCATTATCACAAAATGGATAAGAAAGAACATTCACAGAATTTACTTTTATTAGCTCTGGAGTTTTTCTGGGAGACCTACAAACTTAGAACAAACAAATGAAAGCTAAAGCTATATTTGAGGGTCTAATAATAGTTAACAGGCAGGATTTTTAGAGAAGTCTGCTAAGTTATGTCTAGAGATGCTATTTAAAGTAGTTTTATGGGAGATTTTTTTACCTTTTGCATTTATAGAAAAGACAATTTTAGTATTGGGTGACTTCCTTGGAACTTTAAGCCCCGGACAAGAGTTTACTAAGTTTACTCAAACCCTGAGTTTGCTATGACAAAGCGTGATACTGAAGAATGAATTGTGCAAATACTGTCCTGCAATTCCCCCTCACTCATCAGCTAAACTAGCTAAGCATCAATGTCTAGGAGTCTTTGGGACGTCTGTGCAGGATCAAAAAATAACAGTCGCATCCTTAGTTTATGCAAACTACAGCTGACTCACGTTGAGTGAAGATACTGATTATCAAAACAGGCTGTACCTAAGAAACAACACGATTCCCCACACCTCCAGACTGAACTCAGCAGTCAACTTGCCCTCCCCCCCCCACCCTGGGGTCTTCATTTGCATAGGTGACACAACTAAAACTCCCTCCAACTTCCCCGCAGCTGTGGGTGCCCTCAGTTCCCGTACGCATCGTTGCAGTGAACTTACCTGGTGCAGCTCATGAGGCAGAGAGGCGGCGGCGGACGGTGAGAGCCAGCAGCCGCTGCCTGCGCAAGTTCGCACCCCGCCTCAGGACGTTCCCGCTTGGCGGTGCCTGGAGCAGATTGCGGCTCTGCAGCCGCCCGGCGATTTATCTTCTCCGAACCACGTGAGCAGATCCCTTGGACCAATCCCCGGGCCTCGGGCCCAAAGGCGGAACCAATCAGCGCTCAGCTGGGGCGCGAGTCGCGCCACGGGAACGTGATCACCGCGGGACTGGAAGTGCCCCGAGAGAGCTGGGAGCCCCCGGAAGGTTCCGGGATGCGAGGCCAGCTGGAGCGAGCCGCGTAACGTGAGGCCTGGGCGAGGGGGCGCGCAGGCTCGTCCCGCCCGGAGCCGGAGCCGGCCGGGCGCCAGCTTTCCCGGGCCTGGGACGAGTTAACTTGGAAGTAACTCGTGGGCCTGCGTCGTGGAATCTGACCGCAGAAGTTGTGGCTCTGTACAAATGTGTATGTTATTTGAAAGGTTTATATTGTGCATTACTCGCTGTATCCACGCATTTTCTCTTTCTCCTTAGCCTGCACATTCCCAAATTAGCAGTATGTTTTTGGTTAGGGTGAATCCACAAATGCGCCTCACAGTAAACAACGGCTTGCCAAAAATTGCCGACTTCTCTAAAAAGCATCTGGGTATCATAAAACAATGAAATGGTTGATTTAACTAAAAGGCACGTCACATTTTGGTCTATTCTTCGATTTTCTATTTAGAAGGAAAACTAAAGCTAGAAATGAAATGTCCTTGTTCACTCATTTGGTCTATCAGACCAGTAGTCAACCCAAACCTTTAGTTCAGTTCTGACTTCTTTTGGCTGTAATATGGAAAGAAAAATGTTAAAATATCACACTACCTCTCACCAGCCTCCCGAGCCAGTTGCTTTCACTGAGCTTTCATTTTGTTTAGTTTGGGGAATTTTGAGAACATCGTTTGCAACCATAAAATTATGTTTTTAAATCAAGTGTAAATTATTTTTTATAAAACCCACATCCTAGGGTTTTGCTCCAACTTAAGTATCAATTAGTCAATTAAAATGTTAAAAATCCCTATATCTTTAAATAACTGTCAAGCAGTGAAATTGTTAAAGTGAAGTTAGTTATTGTAAACAAAAAGAATCATGCGGAATGTCACTGGGAAAGATACTCCAGGCTTGGGTTTTATTTTTGAAATGAAATATCCTGTAAGACTGGTCTTCTAGCCCCTCAGCTCATCCGAAACTAGCTGAAAGTTCTTTGGGTTTAGTATTTACTAACTACATGAATCTAGGCACGTTCTAACCTCAACCTCCTCACCTGCAAAATGGCGATATTAACAGTGATGTTCTGAGAATGCAATAAGATTATGCATATGAGCACACTTAGCCCAGTGCCCAGCAATGTGTTTAACCCATGTTACGCCTGTGCTTGATTGATCCTTCAGTGTTAGTTTTTACTCTATCACCTCAGGACACCTGGTGCCTAAGCAACAACATAGATGATAGCGACTTTTATTGAGCATTTACTGTGTCCCAAATGCTGTTCTATGTATTATATATTTAATTCTCCCAACAACCGTATGTGATATGTCCTATTAGTGATCCCATTTTAAAGAAAGGAAAACTGAGGCACTGAGTGGTCAAGAAACTTGCCCAGGATCTCACAGGTAGAGCAGGGATTAGAATCTGGCCAATGCCAAGACAATAACCACTGCATCATACTATCTTCCTTTAATTACCCATCAACAATTAGAATGACAGTTGGAAGATGCCTTAGTATCAAAGGCATCAAACTCTTCATTTTTCAGATAAGGAATCTAAAACTTAGGCTGAGCTTTTTGCCAGGAGCAGGTTAGGTCAGAGGCAAAACTAGAACCCTGGGTAAGTCTTTTTTTCTACCTGTAATCATATATTGAGCTAAAAATAATAATAAATATTACCAGTTAAAGTTATGGAGAAGCAAAAGATAATAGTAATTTATGGTAATCCTGTGAGGGGAGCTAGGCATGCATAGAAAATAGAATATACTCTTATGAAATGTTAACAGTGTATATTGGGGGGTAGATTTTGAGTATTTAAAAATGTCTTCATTGTTTCATTGCTCTATATTTTTAAATTTTTCTACTGTGAACATAGATGACTTCTGTAATGAAGAAATAGTTTTTAAAGAGTTTTAGAACTTTCAGATTCAACTAGCATATATAGCTTACCTGCTAGGTGCCAAGAACTGTGTTGGGAGCTTTCACATAACCCCATTTACTCAACACTGTACTTTTGAGGTTGTACTTGTTTCCATTCATACTGCCTTCTCTCCTGCCCCCTGGTGTTGACGAATCCCATAAAAGTCACTCAACTCCTTCAAATGGACCATTTAGGGAACAGCACTCTCTTCTAAAAGCAATGGGGTTAACCTCTGCACTGATGATCAGGCCCCTCATTCTGTCTCCTTCATAGCTCTTACTGTCCTTCATTATGGGATGGAATTGGTGTTCATCTAAGAATATGGGGGGCGGGGGAGTTGCACCAATGAATATGGGCTGGTTCGGGGATCGTGGGAGCTCTATTATTATATATGGACTTTCTCCAGCTGTGGTTTGGCAGTGCCCAGACCTTACTTTTTCCTGCCCATCTTAACAATAAATCTATCTGCAGGAGATTATTAAGCTGGGCAGTATTTCCAGAGCCATGCCAGAAGTTACAAACATTCACAAACCTTAGCTCTTTGACCTTGAGAATGCTACACTCTTTATTACAGAAAACCAAACTCATGAAATCCCCAGGGTATGCTTTAAGGAGCTCCTATGTAAGGGGCTGATGATTGTGCGGCTTACACAAATGGGTCTCTTACAGCATTCGCTTAGCACGTGTTAACCAGAGAGCTGTCCTTGTGCAAAAAATACCCTGGGGAGTTCCCCCGTTGCCAACTCATTTTCTGCAGCTTTGTCTTTTTGCTGTGCACAACCAAGACAGTGCTTGAGAATTCAGCCTTACAGTTATTAACATAAAAACCTCAGTACTTTAACCATGGGTTATTTGTAACCATGGCTATTTGTAATTAAGACAAACTTCATAACTGATCGTCATGCTCCACAGAGGAGAGTCAGTGAGATTGAGAACTGCTCGTTTTAATTAAGTGGGTCAAGTTTTCCACTTTTGAGAACTGAGAAGTGCCAGTTCACATGTCTTAGTCAATAGTAAGCACTCCCTTGCACTATTTTCTTCTTCCTTCCTTTACTGTGGGGACACCAATGTTAGGAGAAGGGATGTACTTTTTAAAATATATATATATATATATATATCACGTATATAGTGCTTGCTTTGGGTTAGGTACTCTTGTAAGCAAATATTAATCTTTGTCTTTATTTTTTTATTAAGCAAATATTAATCTTTGTAAGAATCCTATGAGGTAGAAACCCATTTCACAAGTGAGGCAACTGAGGAAGTCTGGGGAATAACTTGTCCAAGATCACCTGGCTAAGCAAGAAACAGAACCACATTTCAGACCCCTCTAGAATTCACACAACTGTTGCTAGCAATAATAAGGGATGGAAGAAAGTGCAGGAGACCGCCTGAGACATCTGAGATATCTCAGGGGAAGTGCAGAAGGAGAGGACAGGGAGACCAGGAAAGCATAATATGCTTCATCTCTCTAATAATCTGTTGGGAAGAAGGATGTGGAGGTAGAAAGACAAGTTAACTGTCTCAGGTCACTTGAGTGGCAAAGGATGGTGTAAATATTAGACACATTTGCTGCATGTGCTGCACGTGCTTCAGGACGTTAGAGAAGGGAGAGGCCTCTGGGGCCAGGATGGCCAGAGGACCAGGACATGTTGGGTAACCACAAAGAGAACGATTTGGCTTCAGGTGAGGATTCTAGCTGGGGAATATTAGGGGCAAGGGTCAAAGGAGAGAGGATCCTAAGTGTTAAAATTCTTTTAAATCTGCAGAATCCTCTTGAAAAAAATCAGAGATCTGAGAGCTACAACATGAAATGAGCAAAGAATGAAATCATCTGCAGAGGAGGGATCATCTTCTCATGTTGGCAATTGCATCTCCAAGTTGCTGCAATTTCTCGTATTCATTGAAAAATTAGGGTGAATAAACATGTGTGTTACAATTAGTAAAGAAATAATTAAAATAGTACTGAAGAGCATTTTTCAAAGGTTTTAATATGAATATATGGACAATGAGAGAGGCATAGGTTGTCAGGAGGAGGAATTAGGAACTAGCCAAAATGTGCTAAAGTTCATAGGAAACTCCAACATAGGAAAAATCAAAGTAAGAAGAAAGAATATTATGGAAAAGAATGAGAAGGAACTAGCCCTACTGACTTAAAATTTACTATAAAATTAGGGTTTAAAAAAATGAACAGATGCATGAATAGAGAATCAGATTGGTGAGAGAAGAGTCCATAAATAGGGCTGCTTGCATGGGTCTAATTACATATCGGAATTTATGATTTGGATGGGCATGTCTCATACGGGGAGAATGGGTGACTTGGAGAGGTTTCCTCTTTAACTCAGCATTTATGGGGAAAAAAAATACTGGGACAATGCCTGAATCTCATCCTAAGAGAGAACTGAAACAACATGTACTCTTAAGTTCAGTTCTTCCCTGTCTCCTATTCCTGTTCTCTAAGAAGCTGGAGAAAATCCTTTGTGGGTATAGCTCGTTGGGTCTGTCTGTACCAGGTGCTCTGTGTGTGTTTTCATTGCTGTCTCTGGGCAGGGATGTACACCTCTAGCTCTGTCCCATATTTTACTAAATCTTCATGTCCTGTGACTTTGCATTCTGCCTCTTCGTCTGAAAACCCAACAGCCTATGAGATGCCCAAGTTCTCTGTCTAACCAGGCTATTCTCTATTTACCAAGTTCACATGCAGGGGTGTCCAGCCCACAACCTCCAGGCTGCATATGGATTATGTGAGGACTTTTTTTGCTTAACTGTGGTGGCAGATATCACGAAAATTGTGCATAACCTTTTTTTTTTGCCCATCAGCTTTCATTACTGTTTATGTATTTAATGTGTGGCCTAAGACAACACTTCTTCCCATGGGGCCCAGCAAAGCCAAAAGGCTGGATACTCATGGGTATATTTTTCAGCTCTGTAGTCTGGCGTCTGGACTCAGCTATAAACTTCAGCTATTGGAAGGGTTTTAAAGGCCCTTTGACAGAAGAAGTCAAAACTGAAAACAGGTCCCCATTTGTAAGATACAATGACAATTCTTTTCTTATATGGCAAAATTAAACTTCTCTACCCATCCACACCCACATACATGCTTATGTACAAACAGGCCACAACCACCCACTCCCAACTCCGGACATAATAACTACTTGTTCCAAAAGATGTTCTTCTAGAACTCTTTATTCCTTTCTTTTAAACTAGAATGCTGCATTATCTCCCTTAACAATAGAAAGAAAAAGCAGATCTGAGCTAAACTACGATTTTGTGTCTATCAAAGAACTGTTTCTATTTAGCTGCCGCATGCCTAGGAAGTGGTCAGAAGTTCCAACTGGGAGAAGTTGGGAAAGATGAACAATTTTCCAGATCCTACTGAGCCAACTATTTTTACTAGGGCTTTAATATTTTGTATGAAGAGTAATAAATCCTCTAGAACATCAGCCACAACTTTAAAAACACATTTCAAAGCCAACTTTCTCCAAGCCTCATTTGCTCTCTATTAGCAAAGTATTAAATTTTTTTAATGAGCAACTGTTAAACTTTTAAGTCACTTAGTAAAATTGGCAAATATTTGAGAGCCACTAATAGCAAGACAAATGGGGCTTCAAAATGCCTTCACTTTCCCTTACCAAAAAACACCTCCTATAATCAAAAGTGATTATATGGGGGGAAAATAAGCAGGGGGTCTTTCTCCACTGGATATGTTATTGAGTTTTCATTATTACAGAAATTTAGAGCTCAGAAAATTGGTGATTGAAAAAGAAGTTTTTCTTTCTGAAAAAAGGATGGAAAAAGGCCAGGTACAGCAGCTCATGCCTGTAATCTCAGCACTCTGGGAGGCCAAGGCAGATGGATCGCCTGAGCTTACATGTTCAAGATCAGCCTGAACAGGAACAAGACCCCATCTCTAAAAACAGCAGGGCATTGGGGCAGGCACCCATAGTCCCAGCTACCTGGGAGGCTGAGGCAAGAGAATCACTTGAGCACTCTACCGAGGGTGACAAAGTGAGACTGTCTCAAAAAAAAAGGAAAAGATAGAAGAAAAAATTAATATTAAGAATAGATTATGTGTCCAGCACTACTAGGTTCTTTTACGTATTTTATGACATATCCACTGCTATAATATGATTGTAAAATAATGTTTATTTTAAATTAAATTGCATTAAAAAGAACAGAGGACTATTGCTTAAAACAGAGTGAAAAATGATTAGGCATCACCTTCTCTCGCTTTGCTTCCACCTTTGCTTCCACCTCCAAATTCAAAGTCTTGATGCTATTTATGGAATTAGTCTTCCCCATGGTTGATATTGGAAGAGTTTATTATTTTGCAAACTGCAAACAAAAATGCAAGATCCATTTGGTAAAGATAACACGGGCAGAACTTGAGCAATAACATTTTGCATGTGATTGGCCTTTTCAACTTTGCAAATGCTCTCATATCCTTTATTTCACTGAATCCTCCTTAAAACCCTGTGAAGCCACTCTTATAGTTCCATCTTACAGATGTACAAAGAGACTCGAAACTCAATAAGTCAATGACTTCAGTAGGGTTCACAACTATTAAATGATAGATTCAGACTTCAAAGCCAAGACCTTAACTCCTAAGTACATCTTATCTGAGTAATTACTAGTTCTTTCACAGGTATTAAAGTTAAGTCTAAGTCATCATGAGCTCTTCTTGCTTTCTCATCCCCATCTTCAGTCACCAAGTCCTGCCTGCTTGGACTTCCTCAGTATTTCTCAAAATCTATGTCCTCTTCTTCACGTCCTTCCCACTCACCATTCCTCACTTGAATTGTTGCAATAGCCTTCTAACCAGCTCTTCCCAGTATATACTGTGTCCCTCAAATGTATCTTTCTTGCAACTAACAAGGTGTCTAAAATCTAAATCTACTAGAAATAAATGAGCAACTTAAACAAACTGGGGGAATTCACAGCCTTTCACCATGCCTACCTGTCTCATCAGCTTCATCTCCATTCATCATTCCCTACCCCTACTTGTGCTCATAAACTGTCCCCTTGCCTGGAGGGTCTTCTGTCCATTTGCCTTTTCTTTACTAATGTGTAGTCCTTCTTTGAGGTTCAGCTCTGGTGTCACCTCCCTGGGATGCCTCCTGTGCCCTCCACACCACCACGACCACCTCAGGGACCCTCCTTTGTGTTTTCCATAAGATCATGTGACTGTTTTTATCATTTCATTTCCCATCTATGTTTATAAAAATCTGGTTTGCATTCTTCTCCTCCACTAGACTGTGAGCTCCTTGAGGGCAAGGACAATATCTTATTCATCTGTGTATTTCCAACACTTGGCACAATACCTAGCACAAACGAGACACTAATCATGACATGTGGTTCCTAACTAAAGAATCTTGCACAGATGGTAGAGAATTTGAAAGGATAATGTTAAAATGGTGTGAATGTGCTGAATCAGCAGGTGGCAAGAACATGAATTGTCAAAAGATACTTTTAGAAATAGACTAGAAAAGAGTGTTGACAAAAATTCTAAATAAAGATAGTGTACTATTAAGTTGGTAGTCGGAGGGGGTAGGAGGTCGTTATTTCAAAAGTACCACAGAGCAGTGCCAACCTAACCACCCAATGCCTCAGACTTAGGAACCTCAGCAAAAGCACAAGTTGTCCTAGGACATCGCAGACTTGTTTTCAGGTCATAAGTCAGGCACCAGAACCAGGACTAATGGATACTTGGGTCCTTTTAGGCAACAACTCATTGGGAATCCTTTTACTATATGTAAAACATTTGTCATCCTTTGCTGCTTCTTTACTACATCTGGCTATTGTCCAACTTCCCCCCTTTTCTTTGTGGGCCTTCAAATATATCCTTGATTTTTGTCTCTCACTTTATTGCTTGTGTAAGGTCACCATTGACATTAAAACTTCCTGGAAAGTCCTGCTGGCTAAGACACACCTCTAATTGTGGAAAGTACACGGGTCACATCGTCCCTGCTTTAATGCACCATGTTCTCCTGTTTGTATCTGCTGTTCCCTCTTCTTGGAAGTCCTACCTGGCCAACCCCTATCCATCTTTATGGTCCAGCTCAGATATCCAATGTTAAGCTTCCCCCAACCAGAGAGACAGAGACAGAATGCTCTGTTCTTTTCTCTGTACTCCAAAGATGAATTTGCTTAGACAGCTAGAATAGATTTTGTATTAGTGCATAATTTTATTTGTTTATGCAACTGCCTCCCCTATTAGACTATGAACTCCCAAAAACAGGCACCAAGTATCACCCACCTCCATATCCCTTGCATTTACCAAGGCCAAGAACATTATAGACACTCAAAGATATTTGTGGAAATATCCTGCAGTTTTATTTGCCCACTACAATGTCAAGGTCACTCCTAAAGGTATTAGCAAGACCTATTTAATAAAAGTTGGGAGACAGGCAAGGAAAAACTTGAAGATTGAACAGTGTGGGTGGTAAGTACTTATTCAGTAACAACAAGTATCTGTTGGGTTTGTGCTATGAAATTCACTGTACTCAGGGCTCAGGATACTCCGAGAAAAAAAAAAGAGTAACTAGGTCTTATGCTCTCAGTCTAGCAGAGAGATTATTATTAAGCAAATAATTTTATGATTAATCATGATGCAATTTTCATAAGCATATCAGAAGATAACTAGAAGATGCTGTGAGAACATGTGATAATGGGACATGATCTAAATTGAGGGAATTGAGGAAGGCTTCTTTGCTGAATGAATGATATTTGGACTAAAAAATATAAGCAACATCACTAGGTGAAGGGATCAATGTGAGAAGACAGAAAGAAACAGCATATGTGAAGTACGTGATGTCTTAGAAAAACTGTACAAGGGCCTACGAGAGACGTCCATTTGCCCCTCCAGATGCACTTGCCACACTTTTACGAACTACTTTTTGTCTGCATGGATTACATCAATGGACTTCCTGCCCTCTGGCTTCTGGTTGGATTTGGTAAATGAGAGGCACTGGCAGAAAAGCAGGGGGTGGGAGGAAAATGAAATTTCCAGCTTCCACTCTGGCAGGTGGCTATGGTTGGCTTCACCCCTTTACCTATGGCCGTGGATTCATCAGGTGATCCCCTCCATGGAACTGCTCCACAGGCTCTGCAATGGCTCCCTCCACTTGTCCTGAAGAGCAAAAGGTGGTTAACAGCTTCCTAAGTTATAACCCGTAGAGGAGTGTGCCATCCCTTGTCAGTTTCCTCAAATCCTGTCCACACCCTTATAATTACCCATTTTGATTTTACTGTATTCCTGCCAGAATGCACCTGGTGAAACAGTGAATGAAAGGCTAGATCATGCAGAAGGTTTTAAGTTATGATAAGGACTTTAGATTTTACCCTGAGTGCCACAGGAAGCAATTGAAGGCATTAAGCAGGTGAGGTGAGTGATCAAGTCTGCATTTTTAAAAAATCACTCTAATTTGGGCACAGTGGCTCCTGCTTCTAATCCTAGCACTATGGGAGGCTGAAGCGGGACGAGCACTTGAGTCCAGAAGTTCAAGACCAGTCTGGGCAACATAACAAAACTCCCATTGCTGCAAAAAAAAAAATTAAAAATTAGTCCAGGCATGGTGGTGTGTGCCTATAGTTCTAGCTACATATTTCTAAGGCAGGAGGATCTGAGCCCAAGAGTCTGATGTTGCTGTGAGCTATAATCATGCTACTGCATTCTAGCCTGGGTGCAGACCCTATCTCTAGAAAATAAAAATAAATTTTTTGTTTGTTTTTTGAGACAAAGCCTCAAGCTGTCACCTGGGTAGAGTGCTGTGGCATCACAGCTCACAGCAACCTCCAATTCCTGGGCTCAAGCGAGTCTCCTGCCTCCATCTCCCAAGTAGCTGGGACTACAGGCGCCCACCACAACACCCGGCCATTTTTTGGTTGCAGCCGTCATTGTTCTTTGGCGGGCCCGGGCTGGATTCGAACCCTCCAGCTCAGGTGTACGTGGCTGGCGCCTTAGCCCGTTGAGTCACAGGCGCTGAGCCGAAAATAAAAATAAAATTTTTAAATTACTCGAATAGCTGCCGCATAGAGAACAGATGAGAAGAAATGCAAGAGGAGAAGCAGCAAGTCCAGGTAAGAGGCAATTGCAGTCACAAAGATGGCAATTGATGGGCCATAGAGGAATGACCTGAGACTAGTTACAGAGATTGTGACTCAGACCTGGGAAGAACAAGGGAGCAACCAAAGCCTAGCAAGGTCATAAACATAATGCACATAAGACCACCTGGCTCTGCTCACTGAACTTCCTGCTCCCTGCCATGTAGCTTATATGGCCCAGTTGAAGTGACCTCCTTATGAACCTCAGTGCACCCATATATTCTCTCTGGAATGTTAGTCCTCTCACCCTACCCATCCTCCAAAGCACAACTCAAATGCTAATTACTAATCCCAGCTAACAATTTCTGACAACTTACTGTTTTTCCAGACATCATTTTACTAGCATTAGTTCATATAACCCACCTCCCCATGAAGTACGTGCTATCATTCAATCTGTTCCACAGATGAGGAATCTGAGGTTCCAAGAAATTAAGAGCTCATAATCACACCACATTGGCCTTGAACCCAGGCCTGGGCTACTTCAAAACCCTGTGTTTTATCTTGATCAAATACTGTTCTTAAAATATCTATAATAGTTAACTTTATTGATGACTTACTAGATGACAGGCATTGTACTAAACACTCTCATCAATTGTTTTATTTTATCCTGATAACTCTATGAGATAAGAACCAACTTGAATATGATTCATTATAATATTTTAAATGAAAGCAGAGAAAGTGAGAAACTTGCTCAGATGCAGCCTCCCCTACAAAGCTTTGCCGGATTCCCCACTCTTTTGAGGACAATTCCTTCCTCCTCTGAAATTCAAGGCACTATGATGCATCCCGAACGGTATCACCACCCTCCACTGGATAGCCTGTGTCACCTTTTTATTTTTTACCTTTTTTTTGAGACAGAGTCTCACTATGTTACACCCAGTAAAGTGCTGTGGCATCACAGCTCACAATAACCTCAAACTCTTGGGCTTAAGTGATTCTCTTGCCTCAGCCTCCCAAGTAGCTGTGACTACAGGCCCACCACAACACCTGGCTATTTTTTGTTGCAGTGGTCATTGTTATTTAGCTGGCCCAGATCAATTTCAAACCTGCCAGCCTTGGTGTATGTGGCTGGCGCTATAACCACTGTGCTATGAGCACCAAGCTGGCCAATGAACTCTTGAAGAACAATTAAGAAATATGTAGCAAGACTTGAAAGTTGCATTTTTTTGTATATAGGATTCTACCTTTTAAAAGGGATGTGATAAGGATGCTTGAACCAAAATGCCTACACTGGCATGCTTTTGGTAGATATGTAAATAACAGTGAAGAAGGAGAAGGAGGTGAAGAAGACAAAGGGGAAGGGAAAAGGGAAGGAGTAGAGGAGGGAGGAGGAGGAGGAGAAAAAAATACATGTATGTATATGTGAGAAATCTTATGGTCATCTTGTGTTTTTAAGATAATCCCACCCAAGAAGGTCTCAGAAATAAAACAAACCAGGGAATGCGTAAAGATTAAATGTGTAAAGAACCAAGGGAAGAAGAGACAACCCTAGAGTCTGTTTTCCTTCTGTTTTCTGATGCCACAATTGAGGTATCCTGGGAATCTTCTGCAATAGGCTTTTTCTCTGCAGCTCTTCCAAAGTTCTATTTAATATAGAACAATCTATGCTAAATACCTAAACTTCTCTCAATTTGCTATTTCACTTGGGCTATGGCAAACAAGGAGACAGACATTGCTTATATTTTATCTTATTTTATTTTTTTAGACAGAGTCTCAAGCTTTTGCCCTAGGTAGAGTGCTATGGCATCATAGCTCACAGCAACTTCAAACTCTTGGGTTTAAGCAACTCTCTTGCTTCAGCCAACCAAGTAGCTGGGACTACAGAGGCCCACCACAATACCTGGCTATTTTGTGATTGTAGTTATCACTGTTGTTTGGCCGACCCAGGCTGGCGCCCTAGCCACTGAGCTACAGGTACCGAGCCGACATTGTTTATATTTTAAAATGAAGAAGGCACTAAAGATCTTGCAAACTTTTCCAAGGCTTCTCATACCCTCATACGATATCCACCTTCCAACTCCGTGTACCTCTTCAGGGTTTCTGATGTACAATCAAGATATACATTCACTTAGGATTCATTATTATTCTAGTAAACATATGCAGTTTAAAAATACCCCCATACACCTGCAGAAAATCATCTTCCACGTGTAGAATGAGTCCCTGAGTGAGGTACTCTGACATATTCTGTGCTCTCTGTGTACTTCCATTTAGTTCCTCCATCTATGCTTGAAGAAAGCTGTAGACATGGAGCAAATGGAAGACACTGACAATGTAATGTCCACAGATGGCTTCAACCCTTCAGATGTGTGACCTTTACCTTTGTTTCTTCAGTCAGCATTTCATAGGGACCTGGAGTCAGAAGATGCCAGGACATCGTTGGTTACACATTCTGTTTCTTTCCATTATTTGAGCCCACTTTGTGTGGGACAGGGTCCCTCAAACACTTGAGTGGGTATCTCCTGATCTTCACCTTACAATTCTTTCAATGAATATGCATCAATCACTGGCAGCTTCTA
>CAUYRH010169655.1:0-14754 GCA_963574655.1 Perodicticus potto | reverse complement strand
TCACTAGTAAGCATGTGTTAAACATTGATGCTTAGTAGTTCTTCATGAGGGTTGTGGGAAAAGAACACGTGAGGAGAGCACGTGGCAATCCTTACGCAGGCAGCCCTCATATGTAATTACCTGAACTCTCCACACCTGTTTTTGTCAATTACCTTAATGCTCCGCACCTGTTTTGTATAACCTTAATAAACAGCCGTTGGGGAGGGGGCTCGGGGCTACCCTGCAACTAAGGTTAGCCCGCCTCCTGCAAGCTTGTACTTCAAATCCGTCTCACGCCTGGTTCCTTCCTGGGGCAACCAAGACCGGGACATAGGGGTCCCGACAGACCTGTTTCCAAAGAAGGTCACATTTTCAAGTACCGAGGGTGAGGAATTCAACATATGAATTTTGGGGGGCACAATTCAGTCCATAAAATTGGCAATAAAGTCCTGGGATATAGATAAGTACAGTATTATAGTTCAGCAAGGATATTTTTCCAAACAGAAATTTCTAATCAACTTTATAGAGGTATAATTTATATGCAATAGATCACACTTGTTTTAAGAGTATAATTTGATGTGCTCACATAAAGCCTGAAGCCAATTACAGGGTTTAGACATAGAGCATCCTGCCGTCCCAGCAGCTCCCCTAAGCCCCCATAATCCTCACCCCACCGCCCAGGCAGCCAGGGCCTGCCTTCTGCCACTCAAGATTAGGTTCTGTTTTCTAGAGTTTAATAGAGGGAATCAAACACTCTCCTTTTATCTGTCTTGCTTTGCTCGGAGCAGTTACTGTGAGATTTATCCACGTTGCTCAGAAGTGATGTGTAACAGGTACCAGAGGCTGTGCTGGCTGGTGCCCAGGTGCAAAGACTTGGGTGGGCAGGGGTCCCTCTGTACTGCTGAGCAGCCTAGTGTCAGCTCACTAAATTGGGTGGTTTCCAAAATTTGATCATTTTGAAAGAAGCTGGTATGAATGTCTGTGAGTGAACCCTTATGTACCTGATGGTTTTTATTTGTCTTGGGTAGGTACCCAGCACTGGAATTGTCAGGCCACGTGGCACTTGTTTCACTATTGCAGACTCTGCCAAACTGTTTTCTGGTGTGGAAGACACCGGCAGTGCCTGCCCAGGGTGTGAGGGCCTTGTCTGATCTGCGTCCTCACCGGCACTGCTGTGGCCTTTCCCTCGGGTGTGCTCTGGTGTCCCCTTGCAGCTGTCCATACTTAGTCACTGATGCGTCTGTTCAGCACATATGCCCATTAAAAAATTTCACCAAAATAGGTTGGGCACAGTGGCTTTTGCTTGTAATCACAGCAGTCTGGGAGGCTGAGGCGGGAGGATCTCTTGAGCGCAAAAGTTCGAGACCAGCATGAGCAAGAGCAAGAATTGTCTCTAAAAATAAAAATACTAGGGTGGCGCCTGTGGCTCATCGAGTAGGGCATCAGCCCCATATACTGAAGGTGGCGGGTTCAAACCCAGCCTCAGCAGAACTGCAAAACAGAAAAATAGCCGGGCATTGTGGCGGGCGCCTGTAGTCCCAGCTACTCGGGAGGCTGAGGCAAGAGAATCGCCTAAGCCCAAGAGTTGGAGGTTGCTGTGAGCTGTGATGCCATGGCACTCTACTGAGGGCAATAAAGTGAGACTCTGTCTCTGCAAAAATAAAATAAAATAAAATAAAATAAAAATAGAAAAACTAGCTGGGTGTTGTGACAGGCATCTGTAATCCCAGCTACTCGGTGAGGCTAAGGCAGGAGGATCACTTGAGCCAAGGAGTTTGAGGTTGCTGTGAGCTGGGTCTTGGCACTTCGGGCGGTGCCTTTGGCTCAAAGGAGTAGGGCGCCAGCCCCATATATGGGAGGTGGCCCAGCCCCAGCCAAAAACTGCAAAAAAAAAAAAAAATCACCAAAATAATTATGAAGAGCACTTCTGAGAGCAGTTGAGCTAAACTGGGGCAGGACATACCCGCGGCTCCTGGATCGGCAACGAGGTTCAGATGGTTTGGTTCTAGAGCTGATGCACTTATTTAAAATAATGGTTTGTCTGCTAGGTTACATTTTAAACAAACTTTGAAATTAAATGTTAAAGTTAAGGCTAACTGAAATGCACAACTTTGAAGGATGAGGTCTGAATGTAGTAATACTGTGTCGCCGCCGGGAAACAGTATTACAGTATTACACCTCTGCGTGAAAGAACCAGGCAGGACACAGATTAAAGTGCTAGCTTGCAAGAGGTGGGCTAACCAGAGGCAGGAGACCCCTACGCCCCCTCTGCAGTGGCTCTTTAGTAAGGTTATACACAACAGGTGTGGAGAGTTAAAGTAATGACATGTGCGGGCTGCATGCATGAGGATTGCCGCGTGCTCTTTCCTCCTGTGTTCTTTCCCCACAGCCCCCATGAAGAAGCACCAAGCATCAGTGTTTAACACCTGCTAACTAACAAGTGACCGATCTTATCTCATTCTGGAATACTGAGTTACTTGGGGGATTGCCCCGAAGTCACAAAACATCTCTAGGCTTGCCAGGAGACCGTCCTGTTCTCAGTGTTTCCTTTAAATGTGATAAGAATCAGTAACTGTTCTTGCAAGCATGGTGTCCATTCTTCTACAATACTGTTCTCAGGTCTCAGTGCCCCCCCTGGGGTCTGTGTGGATGCGGCAGAGGCAAGGTCTGAATGATGTCCACTTTTTTATATTTTTATTAGAACAAATAGCCCTCCTGATAGAACTCCTTAGGGACAACAGGACAAAATAACCTCATCCTGCTCCTTAAATTAGTGCTTTGAACACACAGTGCAGCAAATGAAATACGTTCATAGCAATCTACAAATCTCATGGTCCTTGTGTGTTTCCAGATGTGGTGGTCTATTTGGACATTGCCCGTGAAGCTTAGTAGGCACATAAGAGGGTTGCAGTGAGTCATCAGTGCTGTAGCTTCTGTCTGCAAGTTTTAAAATCTCCACAGCTGGGACACCTGCACCTTCAGGGACTGGTGGCAGAAGGCTCTGAACAAACTGTTACCTCCGTCATGACACCAGTGTCCGGACCGCTGAGGGCCTGGTGCCATGGAAGGGGTGGATTTGATAAAGGCGATTCAGATGCTCTTCCTTCAGTGCCACCTGACATGGTGCCTGTCATTCAGAGAGAAGCCTGTCGGAGCCAGGTGCTGGTGCTTCCGGTTTACAGGTGGTTCATTCTACAGAGACATGGGCAGTACAACCGTGCTCCCTGGGTCACAGGCAGGGCAGGGTGGGCTGAGGGTGCCCTGTCTGTCTGCACAGGCACACCTGGGCTTCAGAGCCAGATGTGTGCACTGGCTATCTGAACCTGGGTTTTAGACACACTAGTTGTTTTCTTTTCTTTTTTTTTTTGCAACAGGATCACTCTGTTACCCTTGCTGGAGTGCAGTGTGGTGATCACAGCTCACAGCAGCCTCAAACTCTTGGGCTCATGTGATCCTCCTGCCTCAGCCTCCCAAGTAGCTGGAACTACAGGCACCTGCCATGACACCTGGTCAAGTTTTCTGTTTTGTAGAAATGGGATTTGGTTGTTACTCAAGCTGGTCTTCTATTCCTGGCCTCCCAGAGTACTGGGGTTACTGTACAAGCCACCCCAACCTGCCTGGACATGCGGGTTCTGAGGCTATCACTTTGCTCAGCTTGCAGCTGGGTTTGGCTTCCACCTTCCTGGTGGCCACTGGGATCTGAAATGGCACAGAAAATCACGAAGCATGCAGGATTCTGCTGGCCCAGGCGGGATGCTGCAGCACCTGACATCCCGTCGTGCACGTTGTCTGCTGTGTACCTGGTGACCTGTGGCTGGGCAGGAGCCACCGGTAACCCTGTGCTCCCTGACACCATAAGGGGGACTTGGCCTTGGAGTTCTGGGATGTGGATTCAGGTTGTTCTGGTTGCCAAAGTGCTTTGCTGATGCCTGTTTCATAGGTGATTCTGTTTGAAACTGAAGTATCTTGAGGTTAGGGAAGTGGGTAAGTGAAACAGGTACAGGAAACCTACAGAAACACCAGAAGTAGTGTTTGGGAAAAACAGCAGAGGTGGCATCAGTTTGAGATGGTGCTTGTGTGACTTCTAAGCAGCCGATGTCAGTGTAGCCCCTAAATCCCACCTGTCCCCTTGGTCTCAGTCAGCCCGTAGCCCACACTGGGTAGTAACCTGCATCTGAGCCCCTTCGTGAGCTGTGAGCACCTCTCTGGAAGGGCTGCTCCCTCACGCTGGGGGCAGCAAGTGCTCTGTGGCCTGCAGCAGCTCAGGTAGCTCTGAGATAGAGGAAAGGTTGTCCTTGAACAGGTGTATGTCCCATGGCTGGACAAGTCTCCATTAGATGGTGTACTCAGGAGGGCAGCTGCTCAACCCCACATCTCTGCCTCTTATACGTCAAGCCATTAACTGGTGGGGTTCACCATGGTGCCCAGTTGCAGCTTCCCAAAGCAAAGGGGAGCTGGTGGCCACTGGCAGCCACCCTTCTGCTACAGTGAGAGGGATACAAACATCTTTTGGCTTCTGAGAAGTTAACAAATTTGAAATATAAATTCTTTTTTTTTTTTTTTTTTTTTTGAGACAGCGCCTCAAGCTGTCACCCTGGATAGAGTGCTGTGGCATCACAGCTCACAGCAACCTCCAATTCCTGGGCTCAAGTGAGTCTCCTGCCTCCGTCTCCCAAGTAGCTGGGACTACAGGCGCCCGCCACAACGCCTGGCCATTTTTTGGTTGCTGCTGTCATTGTTGTTTGGCGGGCCCGGGCTGGATTCGAATCTGCCAGCTCAGGTGTATGTGGCTGGTGCCTTAGCCCATCGAGCCACAGGCATCAAGCCTGAAATGTAAATTCTAATATTCTCTAAAGCTTCCCTGGGCTTGGAGAGATTGTGTGTGTCTTTAATATTCATTTCTATACCAGACCAATCTCTTTTAAAGATGATCACTTTTTTCTTTTTAGTGTACAGCTTATTTTTTTCCCAAGTGAAAATTTTATTTTTTAACTACTAAACTGCTGATATTTTCATGGAGAGATGGGGTCTTGCTGTATTGCCCAGGCAGGAGTACAGAGGCCACTCACAGGCACAATCACAGGTCATAGCAGGTTCAAACTCCTGGGCTGAAGCTCCTGCCTCCTAAGTGGCTGGGACTGCAGAAGCTTGTTACACATAACTGATGGAAAAACAATTTGTTTCAGAACTTTTAAGTTCAACTTATTTAAAAGTTTGAGCTCTGTGTGGTAGTCACTATTTCTATAAAATGTCACTGGTGGTGTTTTTTTTTTTTTTTTTAATTTTTCTCTCTAATTATTAAAGAATCTGTTTTTCTGGCAAATAAAGAGATTTTTTTTTATGTATATAGGAAAACAAAAATGACCCTACCAACTCCTATTTGAATCAAGGTACTCGGACCTTCTGACAATTCCCATCACATGGCCAGTAAGCAGGTGTCAGGTGGGGACTCCAGGCTTTGCACTTAAATGATTCTTTTCCTCCATTTGAAATGTGTTTTTGTTCGCCTTCAACATCTTTTTGACCTGAGTGCTGTGAAGAATGAACCCACCAGGTGGAGATGCCTGGTGCTGCTTCCCCGCCACCCCAGGGCTCTGGTGCTCCCCGAGCGGAGCGGGATGCCCTGGAGTAGATGGATCCTGTGACTCTTGTATGGCCTTTCTGGATATCTTTTGTCCCCCTATTTGTGGCCCATGGTCCTGTTACTCCAGTACAGGCAGCATGTTTTCCTCTAGTTTTCAGATCTGAGGCCAAGTTGGGGCCCTGGACTGGTGTGATGGCACCGTGTGAAATGAACGCTATGTCGGGCTGGAGGGGAAGGCCGAGGGGGAGTGAGACACAACTGCAGGGAGCAGGAAGGCTCAGCACTCCCGGGTTTGGGGCCAGGCTGTGGGGTGGGGAGCGAATGGAAGCCTCTTATCCTTTTCTGCCTCATTTTCCCAGCTGGAAATGTGAAACAGAATCATTACATTCCTCCCAGGATATTTCAGGTGATATTTGAAAATTTTTCTTTCTTTTTTTTTCTGAGACAGAGTCTCACTCTGTTGCCCTGGGTAGAGTGCTGTGGTGTCGTCATAGCTCACAGCAACCTCAAACTCTTGGGTTTGAGCAATCCTCCTGCCTCAGCCTGCCCAGTAGCTTGGACTACAGAAGCCCAACTAGTGTTTTCAATCTTTAGTAGAGATGGAGTCTCACTCTTGCTCAGGCTGGTCTTCAACCCCTGAGCTCAAGGGATCCTTCTGCCTCAGCCTTCCAGAGTGCTGGGATTACAGGTAGAAGCCTCACCTTTCCTGAAAATATTTTGTAAGGACTAAAGGAAGGCACATGTGTGGTGACAATTGAGTAAAGACATGTAGGAAGTGCATCCGCTTCCCTCCTGCCCTGTGCCCCAGAGAGGCTGCCTTAGGCCATTTGGGGTGGCTCCTTGGGAAGGACAGGGAGTATTCCTCCATTAGACCAGCTGAATTTTCTTCTAAGAAATGCCATCTTTGGGTATTTCAGGAGAGTGATGCTACTTGCCTTGCCAGCTAGAAAGATGGCGTTTGTAACAGGAGCGATTAGGCTGCTTTATCTTTCCCAAGCAGTGTTGTAGGCTGAATGTACTCCCCCACCCCAAGAATTCACCTGCTGAGCTCAGAATATGGTCTTATTTGGAAACAGAGTCATCACGGATGTAATTGTTTAAGATGATGGTGGGCAGGTGGGCCTTAATCCCAACATGACTGGTGTCATGAGTGGGGTAGGTGGGCCTTAATCCCAACATGACTGGTGTCCTTATAAAAAGGGGAAATTTGGGCACAGACACACACTGGGGGACAGTGCTGAGTGAAGATGGGGCAGACGTCACAGACAGGCAGACGTTGGGCCTTAATCCCAACATGACTGGTGTCATGAGGTGGGGTAGGTGGGCCTTAATCCCAACATGACTGGTGTCCTTATAAAAGGGAAATTTGGGCACAGACACACGCTGGGGGACAGTGCTGAGTGAAGATGAGGCAGATATTGGGGTGATGCAGACCCAGATGCCGGAGTGCGGTCTGGAACAACCTTCCCGACTCTGCTGAAATCCTGATTTCGGATGTCCAGAACCGTGCTAGAGTAACTTTCTGTTGTCTGAGCCACGAGTCTGTGACCCTCTGTGATGGCAGCAGTGAGAGGCTGAGTCAGGCAAACACGAGGATGTTTTGAGAGGGCCTGGGGAGGGGTGTGCCTGGGAGGGATGGTCTTGAGTCTACTCCGATCCTGTAAGACAGGGCTGAGTAGCCAAGAGATTCTGGATGCTTCTCCTGTGTTCCATGGATACTGGACACCATCTCCTGGGCACTGAGCTGACCTCTCTGAAGCAGGGCTGGGACCTGGCAGTAAGCCAGAACCTCCCTCCTTTGGGAAATTTGAGCTGGTTTGAGCTCAGATGTTTGGAGATTTTTAGGACTAAGGCCATTGCCCTTGTGGGTATAAAGGGTGTTTCTTAA
The DNA here is from genome assembly GCA_963574655.1 of Perodicticus potto. Lineage (NCBI taxonomy): Eukaryota > Metazoa > Chordata > Mammalia > Primates > Lorisidae > Perodicticus > Perodicticus potto. The sequence continues at coordinate 7,303 of CAUYRH010169655.1, read as the reverse complement.
AGTGTGAAAAATGAAGTTCCCCAACTTGGGTTATCTCACCTGAATTTTCAGTTTGGGAGAGGAAGTTGCTTTTACTGCTGCTGTATGTTTTCATTGCTCCCGGGATGTTCTGGTTGCTGCGTGTAGGGCTCTCCTTGGAAGCCCGTGTCCGTTTGTGGCAGTGGTAGGCTGTGAACCTGGAAACGTGCTTCAGATGCCCCTCCTCAGGCACACGCTTTGCGCTATCTGGCACTTGGCCACCCTGTCGCGGAGTGCACCTCTCCACACAACCCACCTGTCCCTCAGGGCTACGCGGGGCCAGGGGGGTGAGCACCGCCCTCCTCCTGCTCTGCCCTACCCTACACGGCTGCTATGTGACCCTGTATGGCTCTGTGTGACCCTTTCATTCTCACCCCACAGAGTCCATAGAGGAGGTGACACCAGGACTTCCAAATGAACAACCGAAAGGAAGATATGGAGATCGCATCCCACTATCGCCACCTGCTCCGTGAGCTGGACGAGCAGAGGCAGCATGGTGTGTTGTGTGACGTCTGTGTCATTGTGGAGGGCAAGGTCTTCCGGGCGCACAAGAATGTCCTGCTCGGCAGTAGCCGCTACTTCAAGACACTCTACTGCCAGGTCCAGAAGACTTCCGACCAGGCCACTGTCACTCACCTAGACATCGTCACAGCCCAGGGCTTCAAGGCCATAATCGACTTCATGTACTCCGCCCACCTGGCCCTCACCAGCAGAAATGTCATCGAGGTGATGTCTGCTGCCAGCTTTCTGCAGATGACAGACATCGTGCAGGCATGCCACGACTTCATCAAGGCTGCGTTGGACATCAGCATCAAGTCGGATGCCTCCGATGAGCTTGCAGAGTTTGAGATGGGTGCCCCGACCGGTGGCAGCACAGAAGCTCTGATCTCTGCCGTGATGGCGGGAAGGAGCATCTCCCCATGGCTGGCTCGGCGAACCAGTCCTGCCAACTCCTCTGGAGACTCAGCGATCGCCAGCTGCCATGAGGGGGGTAGCAGCTGCGGGAAGGAAGACCCAGAGCCCAAGGCTGACGGCCCCGATGACATTTCTTCGCAGCCCCTGTGGGCTGGAGATGTGGGCTTTGGGCCTTTGCACATCAAGGAAGAGCAGATTTCACCACCTCAGTATGGAGGCAGTGAGCTACCCTCTGCCAAGGACAGTGCAGTACAGAACTCCTTCTCAGAGCAGGGTGCTGGGGATGGCTGGCAGCCCACAGGCCGCAGGAAGAATCGGAAGAACAAAGAGACTGTCCGGCACATCACTCAGCAGGTGGAGGACGACAGCCGGGCCAGCTCCCCAGGGTGCCCCTTTCTCCCGACGCCAGGTTGGCCCTTCAGCAGCCGAGACCCGAGTAAGCTTTTTGTTTATTGTAGGCAGGTTCAGCTGCCCCAGGCGCCGTGTTTCGGTGGCCTTTGGCTGTTCATTTTGTGGCAGAAGCAGTGTATTTCTGAGCCTTGTGTGTCTGTTCCATCAGCACAGCACTGGTGTCACTGACACATGAAGCTCCTCAGGGGTCCTGTGAAGTGGAGAGGCCGCGGCTGGGGGCTGGGGTGGCAGCTGGGGGCTCCTTTGTCTCCTGTGGGTGAGGGTTGACCCCAGGCTTCTTCCTGTGCATATGGGGACCTCCTGTGGGACAGACTGGGATGAAGGTACCACATGGCCTTCAACCCTTGAACTTGGGGTATTGGCCATTGCTGTTGTAGTGGATATCGAAGGAAAACATTACACAAACACGTCTTGTCCTTGGACCCAGCCTGCTTTGGCCTGGTGTGATTGCCATGCAGCAGGTGGGACATATGTGGGACGTGGGTAGGGGTCAGTTCAGAGGAGGTTGCTCTGTGAGGTAGCCTTTCCCAGTGGAGGCGCTAGTGGTTTGAACCAACAGACGAGTGTTTCTTCTTACAGCTGTGAGTGTCTGCACAAGGCAGAAGGTCTCTTTCCGGGCCCACACACAATTTACTGTTTGTTTCAAGAGCTCTGAGCCTAGCTTTGTCAAAGCTGGCCCTCACTGCTGAGTTATAGTTTCTTCCGTCGCCCAGATGAGTAAATAGTCAGATGTTCACTGGGTTCCAGGCACCACTTCTGGTGCTGGTATCCCCCCTGCCGGCAGGCACATGGAGGATGCCCTCCCTGACTGCAGGCTGTATTCCCTGTCAGGAAAAGTTATTTGGAGCCAGGTGCAGTGGTGGCACTTTCAGTCCCAGCCAGTGGGGCAGGGGAAGTGGCAGGACTGCCTGAGCCCCAGAGTTTGAGGCTACACTGAGCTGTGACAGAGCCTGGGAATACTGCACCCTGCTTGGGCAGCAAAGTAAGATTCCATCTCTGAAAAAAAAAGGGTGTTGGGGCTTGGCACCTGTGGCTCAAGCAACTAAGGCACCAGCCACATACACCTGAGTTGGCGGGTTTGAATCCAGCCCAGGCCCGCCAAACAACAATGACGGCTGCAACCAAAAATATAGCCGGGCGTTGTGGCAGACACCTGTAATCCCAGCTACTTGGGAGGCAGAAGCAGGAGAATTGCTTGAGCCCAGGAGTTGGAGGTTGCTGTGAGCTGTGATGCTATAGCACTCTACCCAGAGTGACAGCTTGAGGCTGTGTCTCAAAAAAAAAAAAAAGGGTATTGGATCAGAGCAGGGTGGGGGCTTCCAGGCATGCACTAGGTGTGGGAAGGCCCTTCCAGGATGAAGGTCAGAAATCAGCCTGGGGCACGTCATGAGCAGTGCACAGGAGATAACAAACCCTCAGGCCCTAAGTCCCAGGAAATGGCGCAAACACTGGGTGTGCTGTGGTGCAGAGGGTGGCCTGCTCCCTGCCTCTTAGGCAGGCGGTGCAGGGGCCCCTCCTCTTCTCAAGTTGGGAATGGGAGGGCAGGAAGGGAATTCTCTGGGCTGTAAGCTAGAAGGTGAAGCCAGCCCCACGTGTACTGTAGCTTTCCTTATTGTGATGAAATATGCGTGACATAGACTTTACCATTCTAACCATTTTTAAGTGTGCAGTTAGTTAACTGACATTAAATCTTTAACAATAGGGATATGTTTTCAGAAATGTGTCATTAGGCGATTTTGTTGTGCGAACATCACAGACACACCCACACAAAGCTGGGTGGTCTGGCTGCTGCTTCCCTGGGCTGTGTGTGCACCTGCTGCTCCCCTGGGCTGTGTGTGCAACTGTTGCTCCCCTGGGCTGTGTGTTGGGGCTGCTGCTCCCTGGGGCTGCGTGTACACCTGCTGCTCTCCTGGGCTGTGTGTTGGGGCTGCTGCTCTCCTGGACTGTGTGCACCTGCTGCTCTTGGCTACAAATCTGCACAGCTGCAACTCTTCTGAATGCCGCAGGCAGCTGTAGCACAAGGGTGTTTGTGTATCTAAACAACCAAAACACAAGGCTAAGTTCTTTTATCTCTAAACACATCTAAATGTAGAGAAGGTGTTGCCTCTCGCCTGTCGTCCCAGCTACTCCAGAGGCTGAGTTGGGAGGATTGCTTGAGCTCAGGAGTTTGAGACCAGCCTTGTTAATATAGTGACACCCTGTCTCTCAAAAAAAAAAGATTAAAAAATGTAAAAAATGGGCAGTACCTGTGGCTCACTGGGTAGGGCACCAGCCCCAAATACCGAGGGTGGCGGGTTCAAATCCAGCCCCAGCCGAATTGCAACAAAAATAAATAGCCAGGCGTTGTGGCAGGCGCTGCTCGGGAGGCTGAGGCAAAAGAATTGCCTAAGCCCAGGAGTTGGATGTTGCTGTGAGCTGTGTGACGTCACAGCATTCTACAAAGGGCGATAAAGTGAGACTGTCTCTACAAAAAAAAAAAAAAAAAAGTAAAAAATGGGCTTGGCACCTGTAGTGCAGTGAGTAGGTCGCCAGCCACATAACATCAAGGCTGGCGGGTTAGAGCCAGGCCCAGGCCTGCTAAATAATAGTGACAACTGCAACAACAACAACAACAAAAAAATAGCCAGGTATTGTGGCAGGTGCCTGTAGTCCCAGCTACTTGGGAGGCTGAGGCAAGAAAATCCTTAACCCCAAGAGTTTGAGGTTGCTGTGAGTTGTGATGCCATGGCACTTTACCAAGGGCTACATAGTGAAACTTGGTCTCAAAAAAAAAAAAAAAAAAAAAAAAAAAAATGGGCTCAGCGCCTGTGGCTCAATGGGCTAAGGCTCCAGCCACATACACCTGAGCTGGCGGGTTCGAATCCAGCCCGGGCCCGCCAAACAACAGTGACGGCTGCAAGCAAAAAACGGCCGGGCGTTGTGGCGGGCGCCTGTAGTCCCAGCTACTTGGGAGGCAGAGGCAGGAGACTCGCTTAAGCCCAGGAATTGGAGGTTGCTATGAGCTGTAATGCCACGGCACTGTATCCTGGGTGACAGCTTGAGGCTCTGTCTCAAAAAATAAAAATAAAAAAAAAGAAAAAAAGTAAAAAAATGGGACACTTGTATAGGGCACTTATCATAACTGGAGCTGCTCTGCGCAAGTCATTGCATGGTGAATGGTGTGCACTATGTAGACTTTATAAACATTCTGCATTTAGGCTTTGCAGAATCTATTTTAAAAATTGTGCTAGGACATTATGACAGCTACAGCGTCATTAGGGATGGGAATTTTTCAGCTCCATTAAATCTCATGGGACTACCATCGTGTATTCAGTTGTCACTGACCAAAACATTGTGACAGGGTACAGAACACATTCAGGCTGCTGGGCAACCATCTTACTATCTATTTCCAGAACTTTCTCATCATTCGAAACTGAAACTCTGTATCCATTAAATAATACGTCCCCTTTCCCCCTTCCCCCACTTTAGGGTAACAGGTGATGGCTATTCTAGGTGACACACTGTAGCTTCTGCTATCTTGATTCTACTTGTTGCTGGGTATCCCTGTAGGGTCAGACTCCTGGCTATGAAGTAACTGCTGGTTTAACTCAGGGGTACTTGACCTGGGGCTGGGTGCTCCTGGGCCCTGCAAGGTGTTGGCTGCACCCTGGCCCACCCACTATATGCTGTAGCACCTGCCCCAGATCCCCCACACCTGACACAGCAACCAAAAATGTCCCCAGACATTGCCAGACATCCCCTGGGTCCCCTGGCCCCAAGAACTATTGGAGTTTAATTGAGCAGATCAGAAGGACATTACATTTCTGGGCTGGTCGAGGGATGGTTCATTTCATGACAGGTGGGGAGCGTGGCCTTCTGCCTACTCCTGACTATAATCTCCCACCAGTTCCAACTGAATCATGAGAAGCAGCAGGCCCTAGTAAATGACAGGGCTTTGTGTGAAATGTTCTGATGTTTACAGCTGCTCTGCAGGGCCCACTGTGTGGGCCTCGGGGCTCCATCCCTGGTCCCAGGACACCTGGCTATGCAGGCTCTAAGTCACCCTTGGGTGATCTGCTGGAGACCTTTATATTACCAGAATTGATCATGGTTTTAAGAAACAGTGCTCTCCATAAGCCTGTGGGTTGGATGTTTTAAATGCAGTTGTCGAGCAGAAGGTGTTTTTAGGATCCAACAAGTGACTTTGGCTGTGTACTTTTGTTAGAGTCTGAAATCCCTTCAGTTACCAAGGCAACAGGCAACTCTTCCGTCAGATCAGTCTAAGTTGCTAAGACAGGACATGAGGCTGTGGGCTTGTGCGTGGGATAGTTCTGTCCATATTATGGTGGCCTGTTGTGCCTTGAGCCTCGAGCTGTCATCCTCCACCCCTGGCCCTTGGGCTGAGATTTGGAAGCATAAATTCTGATCTCCGATGGCGATCTTTTTGATTTCCTCAAAGATTTATCACATCTTAGAGAAGATGTATTCTCATTCCATCTATAGGAGAAAAAGCCTTTTTGTAAAGAAATGTATCCGGTGGTGACTGTGGCCCATTGGGGCACTTGATACAGGAGGCTGGGTGGCCAGCCCCACAGCTTGGCCTCTGTCCTCCCAGGCCTCTTCCCTGCCTCTTGGTGGCCTGTTCGCAGGCCAAATGCATTCCAACCCGGCCTCTTCCAAGACACAGTGTGCGTTGAAATGTACTTCTGAGCTGCAAGTTCATCTCAGTGAGAGCTTGTGGGAAATGGCTTCAGCAGGTGTGGATCTGTATGTGGTGCGTGGGCAGGCCATGGGCAGGCTGTGGACAGGCCTGCATTGATACCCCCTCGGCCTCCTGGCTCTGGCCTCATCTTTTGCAGAGGGAGTCCAGTGAGGCTTTGACAAAGTGGATTTGAAGTTACTAGTTCAGAAGCTGGTAAAAGGACAGCCCAGGTGCCCCGATTAGATGTCCCACACACGTTCCTAAAGGCTTCTGCAACAATAGACTATGTGGGCTTTGTAAATGTGCTTGACTTTGGTAAGGTTGGAACTGGACACATTGGGGATTTCAAGAACACACCAGAACTGTAGAGCAGCTCTGGGGCCAGGAAGACAATGGTCTGTGCAGGTCCAGCCTGGGCAATGCCCTGGAAGCCTCCTTCCTGCCTGAGGTAGGAGCAGTGTTGCCGGCTTTGAAGATGGATCCTCCAGCTGCCTCCTGTGCGGCCCTGCCCCCTTCTCCCCCAGCCCCTGCCCTTGTCCCTCCCCCTCCCCCTGTCCCTGCCCCACCCGCCTCTCCTCCTGTCCCTGCCCCTTCCTTTGTCCCTCCCCCATCCGTGCCTCTCCCCTGTCCCTGCCCCTCCCGGTCCCTCCCTCATCCCTGCTCTCCCCCTGACCATGCCTCTCCCCCTGTCCCTGTCCCTTCCCTGCCCCTGCCCTGCTCCTGCTGAAGCCCAGACTTTCTCTGCCTTTGCACCAAGAGTGGCTTTTTTCAGCCCCTTGGAGCCAATTGCTGCAGATAAAGGAGAAACTGGCGAAGGAAGGGGCCAAGGCTGGTGCCTCTCCTGTGTCCCTCCCGGGTCTCTTCTCATATCCCCTCCTGTGTACCCCTGTGTCCCTCCTGTGTCCCTCCTGTGTTCCTCCTGTGTCCCCTCCTGTGTCCCTCCTGTGTCCCCTCCTGTGTCCTCTCCTGTGTCCCTCTCGGGTCTCTTCTCATATCCCCTCCTGTGTCCTCTCCTGTGTCCCCCCCGTGTCCCCCCCGTGTCCCTCTCCTGTGTTCCTCCCTGTGTACCCCTGTGTCCCTCCTGTGTCCTCTCCTGTGTCCCTCCTGTGTCCCCTCCTGTGTCCCCTCCTGTGTCCCTCCTGTGTCCCCTCCTGTGTCCCTCCTGTGTCCCCTCCTGTGTCCCCTCCTGTGTCCCCTCCTGTGTCCCCCCGTGTGCCCCCCGGTGTGCCCCCCGGGGGGACATCCGGTGTGCGACGCGGGGGGACAGTGTGGGTCCGG
>CAUYRH010169652.1:0-14822 GCA_963574655.1 Perodicticus potto | reverse complement strand
TAGAGTGCTGTGGCATCACAGCTCACAGCAACTTCCAATTCCTGGGCTCAAGTGAGTCTCTTGCCTCTGCCTCCCAAGTAGCTGGGACTACAGGCGCCTGCCACAACGCCCGGCCATTTTTTGGTTGCAGCCATCTTTGTTGTTTGGCGGCCCAGGCTGGATTCGAACCTGCCAGCTCAGGGGTACATGGCTGGCGCCTTAGCCCGTTAAGCCACAGGCGCCGAGCCTTTAAGGTCTTTTGTTTTAATTATTATTTGTCTATGTAACTGACCCTATGTACCTTATTTTCAAGTAGCTTTATAGGGCTATATCTTACTGATGTTTGCACTCCCAAACATCTACCTGGGTTAGTGTTCAGCATATAGTAAATATTCAATAAATAGTTGAACTGCAGTGATGCATAAATCCTCCCCACTCACCTCTACTAGAATGTAAGTTCTGTAAAGGCAGGGTTTTATGTCTTTGTGTGTGTGTGTCTCTCTCTCTCTCTTTTTAAAGTACTTGTGTCTAGCACTAGATTAATTTCTGTAATATGATAGGACTTCAATAAATATTGAAGTGAAATAAATACAACTAAATAACAGTAAATTATTTATGTCTGAGAATGATACTGTCAGAAAGACTTTTGAATACAAATGAGAAATCCAAAGCACTATATCATACTTTCCACAAACAATAAGAGGTTGGAAACCGCCTTATTCATCTGGCTACCTCTTCCTCCTATCCAGAAACATAACCAGAAATGGGCAATTTGGAATTTTTTCTTAGACCTACCACTATAGTCACTAGCCACAAAAATGGCCTGAAGTACCACACCTGCTCAACACGAAGTCTTTTTCTTGTCTCTGTTTGTATATAACCAGCTATATTCTGAAATTGCATCTGTTCTGGGAAGAAAACGCTGTTGGGCATAGGGTCTTATTCCTGTTTTAAAAAGTATAATAGCTAAAAGCATAATAGCTTCTGACTTTGAAGAAATGGAGGGCCGTAATTGTGAGATGATTTGTATAAAAGCAATGGAATAGCAGAGATGGACATACACCAGAGTTCTGTGGCTTTCAGAGGTTAGCATTTTGATGAAAACAAAAGTAAGTGGGTCAACTGAAAGGGAGTTTTGTTCAAGCTTACTTAATAATCATTATTAATGATGCCTATCATCTCTGCAGCAGACTACATAGATTTGAATTCTTTTTTCTATCACTTAATGTGTAATCTTGACTATGCCTTAGTTTCCTCATCCATAAAATGGGCATAATAATAATGTCTACCCCACAGGGTTATTATAACTAACAATAACATATATAAAGGAATTCCTGGCATAAATTGGCCTTCTAAATGTTATCTGTTCTTGTTATTGCATTTTTTGTTTTTTTGAGACAGAGTCTCAAGCTGTCACCCTCAGTAGGGTGCTGTGGCATCACAACTCACAGCAACCTCAAACTCTTGGGCTTAAGCAATTCTTTTGCCTCAGCCTCCCAAGTAACTGGGACTATAGGCGCCCACCATAATGCCCAGCTATTTTTTCTTTTTCTTTCTTTTTTTTTTTTCCCCGCCCAGCTATTTTTTTTTTTTTTTTTTTTGAGACAGAGCCTCAAGCTGTCATCCTGGATAGAGTGCTGTGGCATCACAGCTCACAGCAACCTCCAATTCCTGGGCTCAAGAGAGTCTCTTGCCCCCGCCTCCCAAGTAGCTGGGATCAAAGGTGCCTGCCACAACGCCTGGCCATTTTTTGGTTGCAGCCGTCATTGTTGTTTGGCGGGCCCAGGCTGGATTCGAACCCGCCAGCTCAGGTGTACGTGGCTGGCGCCTTAGCCCGTTGAGCCACAGGCACCGAGCCACCGCCCAGCTTTTTTTGATTGCAGTTGTCATTGTTGTTTTTAGCAGGCCCAAGCCGGGATCGAACCCGCCAGCCTCCGTGTATTGGGTTGGTGCCCTACTCACTGAGCTACGGACACTGAGCCTGTTATTGCATTTTGAATACCTAGTCCTTCTTCAAACTTTCTACTTTACTACTTCCAAACCTTTTAATTCTTCACTACCTCTAATCCTTCCAAATCTAATGATAAGTAGTGTTACCCTGTTTTACAAATGAGGAACCTGAGTCTAAGATGAGGTTAGGTTGTTTGCCTAATAGTCACATAGCTGAGAAGTGCCAGTTAGCTGGGACTCAGACCCACATCTGTCTTATTTTTGAAGCTCTTCCTGTCAGAACAAAGTCATATGCTAAAGGTGGATTATATTATATCCTTCTAACTACTGTGTGTTTTGATGCCTCTTCCCCTCTGCCACCTTCACTTCTCTTTTCTGACTTGTAGTCATTGTTTTTCTGTCCATAATTACTACTATCTTCACCTTTCTTTTGATTCTTTGGAGTAGAGAGTATATATTTTATCTGAACAAAGCATATCCTCACATTTTACTTTATCCATTTTAATTTTGCTTTTATTTTTTTGTTAGCCTAATCTGTACAGTGGATTTGCTTCCAGAGGAGAAGACTCGGATATCTGTTCAGTCAGATGACTAAGTTTATACATTAGCCAGGATGGGGTTTAAGGGCCAATAGCATGTATCCAAAAACTGAGAGTCATTTTAGCCAGTGTAAAAGGTAAAACACAAATTGGTAAAAAATAGATATGATAGCAAATAATGGTATTGAATTACTACAAAAGCTTCACAACCTAGTTAATGTACGTTTGTGTGTGTTATTTTTAACTTGTGTGTGAAACTCGTGAAAAACTCCAAATGGATTCCAGACATTTGTTGCAAAAACCAAAGTTTACTAAAACTCACTGTTTTAGAGAATTATTTTTCTTAGCAGATGATCTTTTTTGTTAACAATAGGCCTTTTAACAGTTTATCAGAAAGTAAGCATCTCTTTGCTATATTTCTTTTAGTTGATAATCTTGTGTAATGGAGCATTCATTTAGAAATACACACTTAAAATCAGTGATCAAGTAATCGCCAGAGACTAAAGCCACAAGTAGCAGGATGCTATTGCTTTCTATTTCCTTTTTGCTTAACCAATCTTCAATGGTAGCTTCCTCTTTTTTTTTTCCTTCTTCTTTTTTCACTTTTTTAAAAATTTTGTTAACCAGATAAGATTTCAGATCCTCTTTACTCCTGGTTTAGTTTTTCTTGCCTTGTTCAAATTAATCTTTAACTGTGCTTCATTAAGATGGTCCTGCTTGACTTTGCACTTACTTTTATTTAAGTAATAGGGAAAAAGTTATATTTTTGTTAATAAGTTTACACTGGGATTTCTGTGTTAACAAAATAAGGTTCTTTTACATTTATCAGCTCTTTGTTGAAACACCCACTCTATACCTAGATGAGCTAGATTGATGCTGGAGAGACAAATAAGACATGGTTTCTGTCCATGAGCACATAGTGGAGAATACAGAATGATAAGTTCCATCATAGTGACACATGGTACTACAGGAGCAAAGAGAGGACTTCTCAGGCAAACTTTAGGGGATTAAGGATTATGTCAGGGAAGGCCTTCTGGAGGATGTTTTTTCTGAGCTGAGTCTTAAGAACCAACAGGGATTATCGAAATGGAGAAGGGAGGCACTATAGGAAAAGGGAGCAATAGCATATGAAAAGGTGCAGACAAGAGAGCACGTGCGTGACCTGTTTAGAGAACTGAAATCCTGAGTGGTTAGAGTAGGGGAGGAAAAGATACGTGAAGGTGGAACAGAGAAAGGTATCTTGAGGTTGGAATGGCCAACAGTTTTAAAATCATGAAGTGCTTTCCATGTCATGCTCAGAAATTTATTCTTAAATCTATGAAGAATTATAAGCCAGGAAGTGGCACAGTAAAGTTTGTGTTTGGAAGGATCAGTCTGGAAACTGCAATATACTTCTTCTAAAAGTGTAAGTCATCCCAAGCAAAGATAATTAGAGGCCTCAGATTGTCTCTAAATCTTTTCCAGCATTAATTTTGGATTAAAAGGTTTCTATGCTAAAATACCATAATAATAGAGGGAACATGAATTCGTTTTCTGTCTTCTCTTATTAAGCAAACATTTGAAATCCATTTTGCTTGTTGGTGTAACAGTTAGACATAGATAACTAAAATTAGAGCCTTGACAAGTAAAACTAGTAATTGATACTACATTTCTTAATGGATCTGGTGTTAGGTTGAACAAATGCAAGTGGTTCCTGTGTGCCAGGCACTGTGCTAGGAACCTAAGAGAGAATGGTGAATGACTTAGGCATTCACAGTCTGGTGGAGAGACAGGCTTATACACAAATAATGCAAATTCTATAGAATACTTATGTATTAGATTCCTTTATATACCTTTTCAATTTCCATCTTTACCTTAAATCTACAATGTGTGGATGAGGAAACTGAGGATGAGAGATATTTAACTTACTCAAGGTCATGTAATAATGAATAAGTAGCCAAAATTTGATATTTGAAGTACCTACTAATTTGTTTTCTATTTTTAACACACTGTATTACAGTAATTGTCCTGACAAGTCAATGTATACATTTTTCTTTTTTTGTTTTTAATTTTTAATGTCTTGAGTCAGTTTGAAGATATATTTATATTTTTGAGGCTGAAGTAATTTTTTCTCCTCTTAATTATTTCCAATGCTACACAAACCATTATTGTTGAGCATTTCAGGATCCAGTCATTGATGACTAAAGGTTCAGGTCTGAAGTCACATGGGAGTCATATCCCAGCTCTTTCACTTATCTATCTGTCAGCCCCCTTCATAGCACTGTGACCACTTTGGGAGATAATGTTGATAAAGCACTTAAAACAGTGAAAGCACAGGGAAAGAATTAAAAAGATGTTAGTTGTTAAAATCATCAGTGGAGGGCGGCGCCTGTGGCTCATCGAGTAGGGCACCAGCCCCATATACCTAAAGTGGTGGGTTCAAACCCAGCCTCAGCCGAACTGCAAAACAGAAAAATAGTCAGGCGTTATGGCGGGCGCCTGTAGTCCCAGCTACTTGGGAGGCTGAGGCAAGAGAATCGCCTAAGCCCAGGAGTTAGAGGTTGCTGTGAGCTGTGTGATGCCACGGCACTCTACTAAGGGCGAAAAAGTGAGACTCTGTCTCTACAAAAAAAAAAAATCATCAGTGGAGAGGTAGGGCATGGTGGCTCACACCTGTAATCCTAGCACTCTGGAAGGCTGCAGCTGGTGGATTGCCTGAGTAAGAGCGAGACCCTATCTCTTAGAATAGTCAGGCATTGTGACTTGGGAGGCTGAGGCTAGAGGCTCACTTGACCCCAGGAGTTTGAGATTGCTGTGAGCTATGACACCATGGCTCTGTCTCAGATAAATAAATAAATAAAATAGGCAATGAAATAACAACTCAGCATTCAGGAAATTGTGCAAATGCATTTAAACTAACTTTATTCAAATTTGTCTCAGTGAAGAACTTTTCCCTAGCATGCGTATTTGAAATCTGACTTCTTGTTCAGGGCATCGGTGACCTATCATAAATACGCTACAAACAAAAATCTAAGAAAATTTGCTGGTGAAAATAGTATAAAAACACCTTAAAACATTTTTATTATGGAAAATTTTAAACATATATAAAAATTAACAGAGTATAATCTTTCTCGTACCTATCACCCACTTGGAAACAGTCACCCCATCCATGGTCAGTCCTGCCTCATCTATACCTCATCTGTATTTACCTTGCTCCTGTATTATTTTTTTTAAATGACAGACAATTATCATTTCATCTATGACTATTCAGAATATATTTTTGAAAGACAAGGTTTTCCTGTTCTTATTTATTTTATTGTACCTAAACAAAAATTTTAACACTTTCTTAATGTTCTCAAATACAGACTCAAAAACACACTTTATTAAAAAAAAACTATTTATGATTGGGGAAAAATCTTTTTAATTGTTTTAAAGCCAAAGCTAGAGAAATTTTAAACATATAACAAATTTAACAGAGTATGACTTGTATCTATGATCAACCTGGAAAACCTTTGCTCCATGGCCAATCTTGCCTTATCCTCACCCCTATCCGGTTTGGCTAAAACTAAATCTAGAGACTTAATTAATCAGTCGATCATTTGTTTTTGAGGGGGGAGAATTAATACAAATTGTAGCTGTTTTATTATTATTGTTTCTGGTATTTTTTTTTTGAGACAGTCTCATTCTGTTGCCCAGGCTAGAGTGCCATGTTATCAGCCTATTTCACAGCTACCTCTAACTCCTGGGTTCAAGCAATCCTGCCTTATCCTTTTAAGTAGCTGGGACTATAGGCATCTGTCATGATGCTCAGATAATTTTTCTTTTTTTATTGTTTGGGATTCATTGAGGGTACAAAAATTAGGTTACACTGATTGCATTTGTTAAAGTCCCTCTTATAATTGTGTCCTACCTCCAAGAGGTATACCATACACCGTGACCCCCTAGTTATTCTACTTTTAGTAGAGACAGGGTTTCACTCTTGCTCTTGCTCAGGCTGATCTTGAACTCCTGAGCTCATGTGATTCGCCTTCCTTGGTTTCCCAGAGTGCCAGGATTATAGGTGTGAGCCATTGTGCCTGACCTATGGCATTGCTAAGTACTAATGCTTAGTATAGACCAATTAAGGATGAAAACTGGCAATATAAGGACTCTTTTCATTGTTTGGGTAGTATAGGATACAGATTATTATGTGGTTTTTACGTGTGAAGAAATTATGACTTAAATAATTTGTCAGTGGTCATATAAACTACAAATAACTTGTGTAAAAATTTGCCATTTGAACCATGCTCATTCCATAAATGTTTATTGAGCTAAGAAACTTACTATGTATATTTCTTTTTAAATATGTATAGCCCACATTATTTTTATAAGAGGGGCATTTTTATCTTTGATCACCTAATTTCTTCTATCTTTTGTTAAGTTAGTAATTAAAGTACTTCCCTCCTCTGTCTTATCCTAATTTTTAGCTGGTGGAGTGATTTTAGGGCTAGTACAGAGGAAATTTTGGTCTACAGCAAAGAGTCAATTGCAACTGTGAAATCAGCTCAGGCAAATGGTCTATTGGTAGTGAAACTTTTCATTTTAAAAAGTACTTTTCAGATTCCAGGATATTGGTTGCTTGGTCACTGAAGAGTCTGCTCTACCATTCACTAGCACCCTGGGTGTCTGAGTAGACCTGGTTAGGAATGTACTGCTCATTTGGAATGGGAAAAACAAAAAAGATAGACAAACTGCCTCAAACATTGCATCACCTAAGCCAAATATTCTGCATTTGATATAAGACACAAAATCTTTTAGAGTATACCCTAACATACAGTTTTCATTTTAAGTGTTTTCAGCTTTGACTATAGCCACACATCTTTTAATGTACACACACAGACTGAATCTAGAGGGCGATGATGAAAGCTCATTGTTTTCCTGGTCTCTGTGGGTGAGTAAAATTGTTTTAATATCTCAGGTCCAGTGTACCTACCTTCTTTATTCCCATTTTTTAATTTTTAAGCCTTTAGACCTCATAATTTTCCCCAAGTTTTGTATACTATCCCCACAACGATTAGCAGAAATAATAGTGCTGATGAAGTATGACTTTTCTATTAGTTCATTTATATATTTGGAATGTTTATTTCCCTGGGCTTTCCAACTGAGGGAGCCCAGCATGAACTCCTACTTTGGAAAATATCTGAGTGGGCAGACCCATTTGCCACATTACCCTCATTGTCTGTCTTTGTTTATTCAGCTGAAAAGCAGTACTTGCCTCTTACAGTCAGGCCTGCATCTCAAAGTCTCGGAAGCTGTTAAAATGGGTAGAAAATTGTTTTGAGAAGGGAAGGGATGAAAATTGTTATCTGATATTGACATAATATGTAAGTTAAGGTGCTCTCTTAGAGAAGAGCGTAATGACGGTAGGTGGTTGTAAAGTACAACTCTGGAGCCTTCTTATGGGCTTATTTTATTAGGATCTTTGATTTTTATGCAATTTCCTTACCTTCTGGGTAAGTGACACTGATAATTCGGCATATATTATTTGTTTTTACTCCAATCAGAAAAAAAAAGACCTAGGTTTTTAGGACCTGATTATATCGTCCAGTGCAGGTAATAATAAATTTCCTGTGGTCATTATAGCATGCACATGCTCTTGGCATTTATTTTTCTTGCTATCTTTATCTCCCAACTGGATTATTTTAGCAGGCTGCTAAAAAGTCTCTTTGCCTTTGTTCTTTCCTGGTCCATTTTCACACTGTAGCTGGACTTGTTTCTAAAATGTAGATCTGGTCATCATATTCTTCTCTCTTGGGTAAAATTTTTCCATGGCTACCCAGATGCTCTTAGGAACGCCCTTTACCTGTCACCACTGCTGCCTCCTATGCACCACCACAATGAGCTTTTTTTTTATTCCTCTGTGGTACTGTGCTCTGTTTTGCCTCCATGTCTTTACACATGTTGCTCCTTGCCTTTTGGATACCCGTCCCCTTTGCCCATGTATTTAAGTAGAGGGGAAGAAAATCCCTCATTCTTTATGTCCCAACTTAGATATTTCTTCCTCTGAAAAGTCTGGATTTAGTGTTTTTCCATATGCAAATATACATACCATGTTTTCCTGTAACATTGTGTACATATTTCTTTTTTAGTATTCATCACACTATATTACTTCTTTCTTTTTCTGTCTGCTGTAAGACTGGAAGTTGTATGAGGGCGGGGACCATGTCTGTCTTCCTCATTGTTGTCTTTCCAGTACCTGGAAATTATTCTCTCTGTTTATGGCACAATACTAATTTGTTGAATGACTCAATCGGAGATAATGTGCTTTGCCAAGAATCTTTTCTTTGGCAACCTTAGAGAAGAATTATGGTTCTCTGGTTTTATGTTCTTAATATTTTTCTCTCCATCTTCTATTCATATTCATTCATTCACTCAGTTATTCAACAGAATATTGGTTTGAATGTCTATGCCTTGCCCAGAAGCATATGTAAAGAACATTTCCTTTGTCCATACTGTCTGAAATTGTACTCCCACAACACACATACAGTCACCACCCCTTGACCCTCAATCTCCCTTGCATACATTGCTTTTCCTCCTGGGAATTTAATTTCCTTTTAATATACTAGATTTTTAACTTGTTACTTCAAGTTACTTACTGTGTGTGTCCATCCTTCTAAGATGTAAGGTCTGTAAGGACATGAATTTTGGTCTATTTTGTTTACTTGCTATATATCTAATATAGAAAGTAGTGTGAAATCAGAAATGAAGTAAAAATAGATCAATTCTGCTAGTATGGAGGTAAATTTCAATTAGCCAGAGTCTATTTCCTTTCGATATTTTAGCAAACAGTGCCTGTTTCACCAAGGTTACTACTACAAGGCATAGAAGAGGGAGCCAAATTATTTCTTTTTTGATGTATCATTGACTCCTGTTCTCTGAGAATATGTAGGGTTGTTATGTCTAACAGTGCCTTAGCGAGCATTAGGGAAAGTTTGAGGATTATGTTTTATATTTTTCTCGAAGGAGTACATACAAGTATGATGTTGGTCTGACACAATGTGATTAGCAGGTTATGTACATGCCAGAAACATAAAATGCAGTTCTATCTATGTATTGTTTGAAAACTTGAACAAGCTCTTTTAACAACTTGGTGCTTCCAAATTCTCATTTTAAAAAACGAAAAAAAAAAAAAAAATGAAGCTTTCCAATCTATGTTTTAGTATTATGACTTTGGGCATCTCAGTTTTCTTTTGAAGATCCTAGAGTGTGCATGAGTGTGTGTGTGTTGGTGAGAATTGGTTGAGTTCCACCCTGGTGTATGCAAGAGCAGGAGTGAGCAGTGGATTTGGAAGAGGGAATTCTGTGTGATGTGCATATACCACAGAGCACTACTCAGTGATAAGAAAGAATGAAATAATGTCTTTGCAGCAACTTGGACAGTGCTGGAGGCCATTATCCTAAGTGAAGTAACTCTGGAACAGAAAAATAAATGCTACACATCCCCATAAGTGGGAGCTAAACTATGGCTACACAAGGACACAGAGTGTTATGATGGACGTTAGAGACTCAAAAGGGGGGGAGGGCAGGGGAGAGTGAGGGATAAACAAAGACCCGTGGGATACAAGGTACACCACTCGGGTGACGAATATGCCAAAAGCTATACAATATATACATGTTATGGAATTCAACTTGTACCCACTAAATCTATTAAACGGAAGAGGAATTTTTTCCCTATCATACCCTTCTTGAATATGAAGTGTTATCCAGTGCTTAGTCATGATGATAAAGCAAAGAGCTTCACAGCTGACAGTGTAGAGCAGTGTTTATAAGTGTTTGATAATAGTGAAATGTGGCAGGAGAGTGGGAAGAATTTGTCAACAAGTTTTGAGTATTAAGAGGATTAGATAGGGAACACAAAGTAAGAGAGCCCTCTTACACTTTCAAAAGAAAAAAGTAGTTCATTTAGATGTCTTTTGGAATGACTCACGGCTCAGCTATTTTACTTATTTCTTAACTTCAAGTCTATTAAACTTGTAGCACTGTAGACAACTACAGACAGGTATGTTTTCCACCTTGCAGGGTTTATTTATTCAGAAAGGAAATCGACTTAATTTCATTATATAATATACTTACTGTGCCAAACCTGTCTGTATGTATGAAGAAGCAATCTTTGCTAGTGATTCTGCCCAAAGTCAAATTCTCCTGATAGATCACCACAATAATTTACTAATAAGCCTGTTGCCTCTAGTCTCCCTTCTCTAATTCTTTCTTCATACTACTGTTAAAGAGATTATCAAATCATGATAGGACTCCTTATTAATTTGATCTTGTGAAAATTACTTAATTTCTCTGTGCTCCCATTTCCTTATTCAATCCTGTGATAAGGATTATAACTATCTTTTAGGTTCCTTATCAATTTCAAACATGCATGTAAAGTACATAAAACTGTGCCTGACATGTAATAAGTAAATAAATAAAGCAATTAATAATAGTAAAGGTAGTTACTCTTGGTAATATTATTGTTGCTATTTTGTTTTTGTTATTTTATTTCTGAAATCCAACTCTGGCCACATCATTATTTTGCTCAAGAATTTTTCCTTTCTCTTATGGCAGATTTTGGGGGTGCATCAAAACAAATTTTGAAGCTTACAGAAATGCATATTCCTGAGTACCCTCACCAGAGATTTCTATTCAGTAGATCTAGGATGGGACCCAGGAATCGGTGTTTTACTATGCTGCCCAGGTAATTTTGAGGCTGATGGTACTGGGACCTACCTTGGAGAATCATTCCATGTAGGATCAAATGTTAACTCCTTAGATTGGAATTCAGGGGCCCAGGGGACCTTTCCAATGTGTATTTTCTCCTTGTGGTCCTCCCTATTAGTCTTTGCTGCAACCATAGTAAATAGATTTTCTCTTTGCTCATTCTTCCCCATATACCCTTATATGTAATGTATCATACCAGGATTTTTTAATTTAATTTTTATTTTTTGAGACAGAGTCTCGAGCTATCCCCCTGGGTAGAGTGCTGTGGCATCACAGCTCACAGCAACCTCAAACTCTTGGGTTTAAGCGATTCTCCTGTCTCAGTCTCCCAAGTAGCTGGGAGTACAGGCACCCTCCACAATACCCGGCTATTTTTTCTTTTTTAATTGTAGTTGTTGTTGTTTAGCAGGCCTGGGCCAGGCTCGAGCCTGCCAGCCCCACTGTACGTGGCTGGCGCCCTACCCACTGAGCTACAGGCACCGCCCCATACCAGGGTATTTTCCAATAACTTTGTGATCAAATATATATTTATTCCTATTAATCCACAAATTATCCATTTATTAATATGTTTAAGGATTGGTTGGAGGTGAATTTTAAACTATAGTATGTGAGACTTTCCTTGTTTTGAAAATTAAGAAACAGTTTCTAGGCACCTTAGAATAGCATTTTTAAGTTGACTTTTCCTTTTGCTCTCTTTGTACTTCCTTTCTATGAATAAATTTTCTACTCATTACAACAAGCAAATAATTAAATAGTTTTAGCCTTTAAGTTGTTCAGCTGGCCTCTGTAAACAGAAACACGAAGGCAAATCTAGTCCCAGCCTCAGAAGTGATTGGCAGCACTTGAAGTTCTTTCCTTATGTTTTTTATTACGTTTGCCTGTAAGATTAAGGCATTAATGAAATTATTTGAATGTATTAATAGACCTCTGATAAGCTCTTCTCATTTTCAATTCTTGCAATCTGTATAACATCTAAGGATGCTGCTTCGCCAAACAGATTGCTTAAAATAAAAAATACAGGGTGGGGAAAGAGAGGCCCCTCTCATAGGTGTTTTCTTTGCTTTGTCTCTTCTAATTTTTAAAACACCCTTTAAAGTTAGGTATCATTATTCCAGTTTTATGAAAAGTCTTTACAAAGAGCATGAAATTTGAGATTACAGAGCAATCAACAGTGATTTTAGGTTTGCACCCAGGTCCGTTGGCCTCTTTCTACTGTGGAGCCAGATTTCAAGTTGTTCAAAATCATTTTCTGTATTTGCTTCCCCTGAATGCTACCTTTCCTTAATCACAGGGATACTATAAGTCCATATAAATTCAAGAGTAGTTACTAAGATAAGGTAGCAACTCTGTAGATAGATAGTAACTAAAATAGAATGCTCTTTCAAGCTACACAAGGAGTACTTGGTTAATTCTTTTAGTACATATTCTAAATTTGATTGTGGCCTGATAGAATAAAACACTTGATTTACTCCTAGTAAATGGAAAAATTAGTTTTTATACAAATGGAAAAGTGATGGCACACAAAGGTAAGTGTTTTTCCTAGGTTCAGGTAGCAGCTTGATGGTTTAGCATAGTCCATATCCAGAACTCTTGATTCTAAATTAGTACACTTCTTCTGAAGAGATACTTGAAATAAAAATTAGCAGTGTTATTTTGGCTATGAGTGCATTTAGATAAAATTAGCAGATGACAAATATTAGCTCGTGAATGTGTGTCTTTGGCTCTGAAAGCTAATGCTTAGGCTCACCAGCCATAAGCAAATATAAGGTGTTCTATGCCACCAATTGAAAATTAATTTGTAGCTTGGACGACTACTTCTCCCAACCCCTACAGATGCCATTTGGTAATCACTGGATTTGCAGTTATTTGCTTACAAAGAAAATAAATTTAAAAAATGCATAAACAACTGCATTGAACAATACTAGGTGGAACTTCTTTTTTTGCTCCTTCTCTCCTATCCTCCTTTTTAAGGGAAAAAAGCCTGGTGAAGTGAAATGAGGAAGGGCATTGGAATAAGATCAACCTGGGTGTGAATGTTGTCTCAGCCACTTACTGTAGTCTTGAGCAAGTATTTAGCTTCTTTAAATTTTTATTTTTCTATGAATAAAATTGGACTTACAATCTCTACCTTTGTAAAGTTGTTGTGAAACTAAATGCTCATGCAAATGAAATGTCCAACAAAAACTGTACACAGCTATGATTTAAAAAAAAAAAAAAGACTGGGACAGTGTAGTTTAATTTGCAAAAATCACCAAGTGTGGTGATGCCTGTACTCCCAGATACTCAGGAGCCTGAGACAGGTGGATCACTTGAGCCCAGGAGTTTGAGGTTGCAGTGAGCTATGATGATGCCACACTGTACTCTAGCTCAGGCAACTGAGCAAAACTTAGTCTCAAAAGAAAAATGTTTTTTTTTTTTTCCACTGAGTGATATAAAAAAAAGTCTGAATAAGTGGAGAGGCATATCAGGGCTCGGAGATGGGAAAATTGAGTGTTGTAAAGCTGCTAATTCTTGATGTGTTAATTTTTAGGATAAATAGAATTGCTGGGGAAATTACAATAGGAATATTTTTGGAGGAATATGGCAATGAAATTCACATGGAAACATAAATAGCTGTGAGCAACTGAAAGAAATGGAAAGAAGGGCAGCGCCTGTGGCTCATCGAGTAGGGCGTCGGCCCCATATACCGAAGGTGGAGGGTTCAAACCTGGCCTCTGCTGAACTGCAAAAACAGAAAAATAGCTGGGCGTTTGGGAGGCTGAGGCAAGAGAATCGCCTAAGCCCGGGCGTTGGAGGTTGCTGTGAGCAGTGACGCCACGGCACTCCACCGATGGCAATAAAGTGAGACTCTGTCTCTACAAAAAAAAAGAAAGAAAGAAATGGAAAGAACAATACATCAGTGGAACACATTACAAAGCTACAGTTATTAAAACTTTTTTGTGCATGTGTAAGCATAGAAAGGTCAATTTAATAAATTAGAAATAAATTCTGATGTGTAAAAAATATTAATATACGATATCAGAAAGACTGCAGTTTGGTTAGCCATTCATCATGTGAAGGACATTTGGGTTATTTCCAACTTTGGGTGTTTATAAATAAAGCTGTTACAAACATTCAATTACATCTTTGTATGAATACAAGTTTTTTTTAGTCTGTAGAGTAAATACCTAGGAGTGGAATTACTGGATCTTATTATAGGTGTACATTTAACTTTATAAGAAACAAAATTATTTTTCTAGTATTTCCACCACCAACATATGAGAGTTCTTGTTGCTAACCATTCTTTTTAGCACTTGGTATTGACAACTTTTTGAAATGTAGCCCTTCCCTTAGGTGTTTATTCATATGTAAGTATGATTTTAATTTGTAATTTCCTAATTAAAGATGTTGAGCATGTTTTCAAGTGCTTATTTGCCACGTATATACATACACACTCACAAGCACATGCACTTGTATCTTCTTTGGTGAAACTGCTTTTTTTTTTTTTTAATTTAAGACCTTTATTAACAGGTGCTTGCAGTTTGTTGACTTTTTTGAAAAAATCAAGTTGTAAACTTTTATTACAAATTAAAAATGAAGTTCTTAAAAATCTCAACTTGACCAGATATGAAACAATTTAAAAACCTTTAA
>CAUYRH010169649.1:0-70260 GCA_963574655.1 Perodicticus potto | reverse complement strand
ATTATACCTCTGTTTACTTAAAGCCAACAATTTTAAGGCAGTAGTTTTACTGGCCATTTGAGCTCTTTGTACAGTGTCAGTTTGTTTAAAAAAAAAAAAAAACAACTCAAATAAAACATGAGATAACATTTTAAGACTTCCAAAAAAAAAAAAAAAAAAAAATTATCTTTCACTTATTCTTTTAATAATGGTATTGTTCATGAAATATTACCATAAATGCCTGGGATTGATTCTTTTGACTTCTTTCAGTCTTTAGCGCCTTAATGAATAAAGAAAATTCATTTTCTAGAGCCATACTTAGTAATCTTGTCAGATTTCATATGCTAAGCTAGTTTTTGCTTATTCCGTTCTTTAAACGAAAAAAGCACCAAAGCAAAGGGAGTCTAGGAAAAAATGCAACTTCTATATACTAGACAGTAACAATATTTTCTACTATAATACAACTACTAAATTATATTACAGTATATCATAAGATCTACTACCTTATTAACTGCAATGAAATAAAAGCCATTTATTACATTTAATTTCAACTATTTCCAATAATAATATATTGTCTCTATATGACAAAATTGATTCAAATAATATTTGGGATTTAAATTCCTTAACAACACAAAAGGCAATAGGATGTCCCATGTATAAATTAATCATTTAAGAATAGTAATATTGCACTAAAATTCAGAGTACAAAGATTCTTAAATCTACTCGAGAGCTGATACTAACCCCTGTATTCTAATTCTTAACTAAACTCTCCTGACGACCATGCATTCTGCCGTTATCTTTGATGGAGATCGTGTTCAAGGAATAGGTCTACCATTGCCTGATGTAGTCAGTTAAACCACCAAGGTACTGATATGACAACCCTGTGCTCCAAATGAACGCTCCTCAAGGCCATTCAAAGTCAGATTTCCACTCCTTCTTAGGCTGAGCCGTTAGGAGAAACAGTATCTCTTCTCCTGAGTGGGGTGAGACACGGCTTACCCGTTAGGTGAAACAGAGTATCTGGTTCCTGAGTGGGGTGAGACGTGGGCTTGCCCTGTTTCTTTAGGTTGATGACCTATAGGGGTAAGCTTGGAGAAAATCCTGATTCCACTTCTGAAAAAACCCTACCCACAATCGTGTCCTAGAAAACCCACATACTTCTAGATTTCATTTACTTTTTTATAGTCAAAAAAAGCTTTCCCAGTCCTTAACAGGCTTAGTTTTATTTTTTTTTTTTTAATCTAAAGCTCCAAGTTTTATCTCGGACACATTAGATGCCACCCTGGGTATTAAGACGCGGACAACCCATATTTCAGTCAGCGCTCCTCCTCGGATGCACATCAGAGAGTATTTTAATGGACGCTGCCTTCGCTCTGAATTATCATCAGTGTTTGGACGCATCTCTATTCTAAAAGTTTTCCACGTGTTCAGAATCAGCCTCTTGGATATTCCAGGTCTTCTCTCAGACCATTATAGTCTCTAAAGAATTCATGACATGCATGATAATAAAATATTTCCACTGTAAGGATTATAGGTAAAATGAGATACTAAGGAAACCAATTGGAATTTTTAACAAAATAAAAGTGCAAAAAATTAAAATCCATTAATAAGCCAGTCAAAAAACTGGCAAGGTATTGGAAGTGATGTTTCTCCATGAAGGATACACAGGTGTCCGATAAGCATATAAAACGATGCTCAACATCTTTACCATTGGGGTGGTGCAAATCAAAACCACAGCGAGACGTCCACCTGCCCATTAGGACAGCTACAATCAAAAAGACAGTAACACATACTGGGGAGAATATGGAAGAGTGAGAACCCTTTCTCTTAGTAAAATGGTGCAGCCACTCTGACAAAGACTAACAGTCTTCAAAAGGTTAAGCATCATTTTCTCATGACCTAGCAATTCCACTCCTCGGTATATTCCCAAGAGAAATGACTATACATACGTTTATATATATGTATATACATACACACATACATATATACAAAAAACTTGTACATTTGTGATCATAGCAGAATTATTCACAATAGCCAAAAAATGAAAACAACCCAAATGTCCATCAATTAATGAATGAATAAAAACAGAATATTATTCACCAATTAAAAGGAGTTAAATATTGATAAATGATATAACATGGATGAACCTTAACAACATGCCACATGAAACAATCTACCCATGAAAGTCTACATATTGTATGATTCCATGCCCATGAAATACCCAGAACAGGCAAATCTAGAGAGCAAAAGTGTATCAGCTTGTCAGGAAATGGGGCAGTGAAGGGAAAGGGTGACTGCTAATGGGAGCAGGGTTAATTTTAAGTGTGATTACAATATTCTAAAATTGATTGGTAGAGATAGTTGTTAACTCTGTGAGTATAATCAAAAAAATAAAATTCATTAATAATGCAACTTTGAATCTTACGTATGAAAATATTATCTGTCTACCTTAATCCGCATTTCTAACATAAACTTTACATTCATCCATTCTTATAAAGTGTCATTTAAGTGTAAGAAATTGAATTGCTAAAAAACACTAGAGGCTCAATGCCTGTTGCTCTGTGGTTAGGGCCCTGACCACATACACCAGGGCTGGAGGGTTTGAATTGGCTGGGCCTGCTAAACAACTATGACAACTACAACAACAGCCCTCCCACCACCCCAAAATAGCCAGGCATTGTGGCAGGCACTTGTAGTCCCAGCCACTTGAGAGGCTGAGGCAAGAGAATCGCTTGAGCCCAAGAGTTTGAGGTTTTTGTGAGCTGTGATGCCACAGCACTATACCCAGGGCAACATAGTGAGACTCTGTCTCAAAAAAAAAAAAAAAAAACATTAGAAATCTATTGTCAGTATATTCTTTTTGTCCATTTGTTAACTTGGTGTGTACTTTTTTGAGTTTCATAAATAATAGCTTGTCTTTTTTTCTTAGCAGTGATGATTTTATCACTTAAAATAGTCTTATCAATACTAAGCTTATATTTAATGGAGATTTTTGATACATCATATAAAAAGAATATTTGAATAAATCTTCAACTTCATTATTTTTTTATCCACGTTATTTTGCCAGACAAGGTCTGGTTTCCTACCCTGTCTCTCCCTTCTTCCCCAGGAGTATCTGAACTAGACTCAGCTTCTTTGGCTCTGACTCCATGTCTAGGCCTGTAATTTTAAGCACAATTGAACTTTTTCTGAAAGAAAAAGTATGTATATCTGCGTGTAAAATATAAGGCTATGCAGATGTTTCTGGCCACAATTATGCAGCTGCAAAGAGTTTATTAATTATAAACTATAAGTGGATTGTAATGTAATTGAAACTTTCTGGGATTTAACATTGTTGCAGGATCTACATACATAGTTAAGGATTCTAGTGACTGCTGCTATTTTATTTATTGCAGATGAAAAATTTACTTAATTCAAGCAAAGCCAGCATGTTTCCGTAGGAGCCTTCAAATATTTTTACCGTATTAATATCTATGCTTCTCTAAAGCAAAGGGGACAGCACAGGTGTAGAAATAGTGCTCCCACTGCTCCAAGTGCTGACCTCATCCAGGACAGACAGATCCAGAATCTGTATTTTAATCCCACTGATGGTGCCTCAGTGGGAATGATCACAACAGTCCGCCTGAAGTACTAACGTCCTGTCACCGATACGCTATGATTTTTCACACCGAGAATGAACAGCAGCAGCAAAGACAAAAACAACACGACGTGATGACTGTATTAGGGGTCGTGATACCCCATCCGCGTCCCCCTGTCCCTAACTTACAGAAGTTCAGAAATGATACCATGCAGATTATGAATGTCTGATAACAGGTGCTGTTATTTCAGGTACTTGAAAATAATGTGGGGGTTTTGTAAACTAAAAAGAAGAGCTCATTTGGGGGCATTATAAAGGTCTGTCTATGGTTGTTCTTCAGGGGTGCTATTTAATTGAGTACTTAAATTTTTACTGTTATATATAGGAAAACACACAAGCTTTTAAAAGTTTTGTTTTTAATATTTAGAATGTAAAATAAAATGAAACAAAGCATTATGTAAACATTTATAATTAAATTATCAGCTTAAAATACATTAAGAATTTTGTTGAGGTCTAGAGGTAAAACATTCTTCATATTATCAAAATACCAACATAATTCTGATCTGTTTTCTGTTATTACAAAAATGGATAAAAATAAAAAATGAGGGTGAATTCAGTTCAGGGCATTCTAGATCTCTGTTGTCCTGTTACTTATTCTACTTAAAAATGGAAAAAAAAATTCTTTAGAATATTCTAGATCTCTCTGTCTTACTACTTATTCCTTTCTATAAATACTTGGTTATTTGAAGAAGTAATGTGACACAGTAAAAGAAAGCTGGATTTTAATTCAAAGTACTTGTGCAAATCCTCTCCACCTGTACACAACTGGGGTAAAGTCACTTCACCTTGAGCTTCAATTTCCTTGTTTCTTGGTTATGAATTCTAAAGTGTTGTAGACATATTGGCTATTTTTTGTATTTCTATCTGCAACAGACTGTTTCTAGATGTTAAGCTGCCCTACAATTATTTCAACTGAAACGTTATCGTTACAAACATGAATATTTCTACCATCAGCATCCTCTTGCAAAGATTCTATATACAAACGTACCCTGCACCTACTCATTCTTTTATGGTTCCTCAGTACGAGCATGAGGCAGCTGTTAGCAGCTCTCTGGAGTCTGCGTGGCAGCCCCGATGGTGCCTGCTGCTGCCTGGCAGAGACCCCTCTGCCTCACCCGTTACTTCTCTCACTGTGCCATTGCTGCTGAACCCTGTCTGTGTTTCCAAAGATGTGCACATTTATTTCAGTTCATGCAGATAAGGATCCAGAAATAGAATTGTTAAATCATGTAAATTACTGAAAAAAAAAATCAACTCTGGTAAAAGGAAAGATTCAAAATGAAATGCAAACCCTTGTGGTTCTCACTCAGTAATGTTCTCATAGACCAGCAGTTCTCAACCTGTGGGTACTGTATTAAAGGACCACGCATTAGGAAAATTGAGAACCACCATCATAGATCCATTCTTCTGAGAATTCACCTTATAGACTAAAAATTGACTATGAAATCTTGGGATTAAGTAATATGACTAAAATTTTTGGTAATATTACCAAAAGTAATCTCTCAACTCGAATTTGAGACTGTGACAAAACAGTACAATTGTGGTGTTTCCATGAACTAGAAATACTTGAATTTAAGAAAGCTAACGTAACAAACTCAACTATTACATTTACTTCTTTGTAGTAACTTTAAAAATGTGGCTTAGTTACTATGCAAAGCTACTGTATTCTCCTGACAGATTTCCTTCAGGAAATGCCTTTAAGAACAAGAGGTGAGTTCTTAAACCACAACTGGTATAAGAAAGTTTTCAGAGTGGGTATTATCCACCATACCATTTATGCATTATCAAATTTATTTTCAAACTTATTTTCTATTAACCATAATGCCGTAAATTTTGCAAATTCAGTTTTATAGTTCATTTTCATTTTAAAAATATATTGAGAAAGGTCAGACAATGTAGGCTCTCCTGACAAAAATTAAATTATATTAGTGAGTACTCTTCTTTCTAAGGATCATTATTACTTTTGTTTTTACATACCAATTTTTAAAACAACGTTTCTCAAAATACAAACTTCATATTTTGAATGACAGTCAGTTTTCATTACATAAGGTCTCACTTCTGTGATCCCAAAGGGGCAGCCCCGCTCATCCTTTATATAAATTATGAGTTTGCTGCACTCCCAGTGTTGAGCTGTGTGACCTTTGCTAATATGAACAAAGTTTTCTGGGTCCAGTTTCCCCATATCTAAAATAGAAAACGTAATTAAGACCATTTTATAACATTCATGTAAATTAGAATATGTAGTTCATTTCAAGAACTCAGCGCACTGCCTGGCAGTCAATAAATAGTGAACCATTATGATGCCTTTACAATGTCAATTCCCATGCAAAGCTTTTATCCTACTCCTGATAACCTTGGAAGCACTTCCCCATTATTAGGTGTGTATGTAAACAAGAAATGCAAATTAATTACTAACCAAATATAGCCACGTTAGTCAACTCTGACTAAATAATTATTTGCATACCATGTAACTATCACTGTGCCAGGTAATGGACCACACACATCTGTCATGTAAACACAAGTGTGATGCTCTCTGAACACTACATTATCCTTTGACCATAAATTGAATGATCAATTAACAATGAGCGTAAGCCAACTAAATTTCTGATATTTCATAGAAAATCACTTGCATAACCTATAAATACTGCATATTAATTTGTATCTTTTACAGTATGCCTAGTCATCTATTTCAGTGGTGAATATAACCTCTAAAGTCATCTTTCTGCCGAAGCTGTAGCATCTCCTCCGTGTGAAGTGACACCACCACTCAGTTCAGGTAGACAGGAGGACGTGTGTAGGGACACCCTATTGACCAATTATATACAAGCCAGACAGCCACTTGTGGCAGTTCTCGGCTTGTTTTTCAATGAGGCTAATGATGGATCTGGCAATATCAGAATACTTTATAAGAACATGTTATTTCAAGTTCATAAAAACTTCAACTGGACAAGATGTATGCACAGAAATACCAATGTTTTAGATTTCATTTATAGGATAAAAATGTTCACTTCGACTCAAAGGATTAAAATTAAACTACTTTGTCAGTGGTTCATCATTATTTGGTTTTTCTCCCACAATAAACTTCAATCTACACATTTATAGAAAAACTTACAAAATCTACAGCTTTAAAAGAGAAGGCTTAATTCCATCTTAACTTCTTAAAAGAAAGAGCAGTCTTTAGATGCAAAGCCGTGTAAGACATAGGCTTTTCACCATCAGTTTTCTGCAATAATTTAAAAAATGATTAAAACACAATCAGTAAAATCAATCTTTCTGGCCATTTTGTGAAGACTTTGTTTTGCTCATTTTGTCAGTTATACAATGTAGATTGATACTAAGTCGTGTGAAGCAGTGGAAGGCAGTTTGAACATGTGGGGAGATAAATAATCATTTCTGTTATGTCAGTGGAAAATTTTCTAGAGATCATAAAGAAATCAGTTTACCCTGAAGCATGACATTTTAAAAAGATGCATCAGGACAATGAGCAGATTCACTCAATCCTTAATTCTTAGAAATAAAAGAAAATCACAGGCAGAATAAATCCTTAAGCAAAATGTTGAGCTCAATTCTTCTGTCAAAAAAGAAGCTAGCTACAAGAAAAAGGCCAAACACACACACACAGAGTTGTGAGATAAATAGAATAGTTACAGAGAAACAAAATCATCACAGTTCTCTGACTGGATTTCCATATTTTCTACTCCATGTTAATAGAAAACCAATTAATTCATTGTTAATTTTAATCTCTACACCAAGCAAATAATCCAAAACAGCTCTATTTATTTTCTATTAACTTTGCATCCATAGCATCTTGCAAAAAGACAACATAGGTATTGGTAGAATGTCATTTAAAATGCTTTAATAAACTCCTTAGGAAAACTAGCTAAGGTAAATATATAAAGAGATGTCTAGGTTTTTTTTTTTTTAATAACTATTTCATTTCTCATCAATCAGATTCTTCCGCTATATTCTCTGATCTGCTAAGGCTGCTCAGAACAGTTTTATGCTGTGCAACAAATCACACTTACGGTATTAACACTGCCTGAATTATTTCTGCATGTGTGTCTCATGTACCTCACTGTGAACCCCACAAGGGCAAGAACCACAAAACAGGTACCCAGAGATTCCCAAAGCACAATGTCCAAGCACACAGTGGGAGGTCAACCTAAGTTTACTGAATAAAAGAATGAAAAATGTTCCTTTATCCCACTGCATTATGCACTGGCAAAGCCATCCTACTTCCGAGAGGTTAATTCACTGACACCACTTAGTAAATTTTTCATACTAATCGGATCAACGGGACTGAGGCGGCACATTCTTAGTGGAGATCACTGCAGCCCTGGCTCCACCAGCACAGAGAGACAGTCAAGTGTTCAGTCTTATCAGGTTTCACTGTTACACTGCACAGGGAAACAACTGCCCAGAGGCCTTTATATTAATGCTTCAGATTATTTTTAAGGTTATTCTATTAGCACCCTTAATATAGCATCATAAGTAAATATATATGAATGAGACAGAAACATCTTGTAAGTGTGTAACTGTAGTATCTCCTTTGAACACGGGGTAGCAAAGTTCCGAGAGAGAAAAAAAGTAAGTGGACAATTATAACTGATAACAAAACTATCAGGGCAGGGTTCTTCTCCAAGGCAAAGAACTAAGGAATAATAGTTCTCCCCTGCTCTGGATTCCTAAAAATGCTCAGTCTTCTTTATGTATATGACCTATCCAAACTCAAAGCAAAACAATATTCTAGCTTTGGAAAAAGTAATTTAAAATTAGGCAGGCTGCTATTTAAATAAGTTCTTATAATTAACATGTCTATTGGAAAACTCAGAAATATCGCTGATGATTTGTTATGAAAAATAGTTTCGATTTATTTCTTACTAGCTCTAGAAGCATCATCAGGTAGGACGACACAGGAGAGATAGAATGTGAGCTGAGACTGAAAGGGGGGGTAAATATCTTAAATTTTGAAGCAATTATTGTAGATGAATCAAAAACGTATTTACACCCAGTGGGCTCTCACGCCTTTTATTTTCTTCTACGATGAGCATAAACACATGCCTATATTCACATACCTTTCTGCACATTTGGTTTTCCCATTCCATTTCAGACGCCTCTAAGATAAATTAATTCATTCAAACTATGACCAACAGAGGAGCATGATGACAGTAAAGGCTAAAGTCTATTTCATGTGCGCATACTATTTTATTTCTTTCAAGTTAAAACTTGAATCTAACAAAAAAGAAAAAAAACGGATAAAGCCATGATTATTTTACATCAAGAGCGAGCTCAGAAAAAGTACAGTCAGCCTTCCATCGCTACAGTTTCCACATCTGCAGATTCAACCAATCATGGATAGAAAATATTCAGGAAAAAATAGTGAAATGTAACAATAAAACAATACAAAGTTAAAAGTAATATAGTACAGCAACTACGTATACAGCATTTGTATTGCACTAGTTATTGTGTAAGTAACCTAGAGATGATTTAAAGTCTACGGGGGTGAGCACAGTCTATGTGCAAATAAACGATGCCACTTTACATCGGGACTTGGGCACCTGCAGACGCTGGTGAGCAAGGAGGTCCTGGAACCGACCCCCATTCATACTGAGAGGCCACTGCAATGAGCAGATCCCTCAAGTCCTGGACTCAACACCTACATGGACATATGTTTTAATCTGAAATAACTGAGAAATGTGGAAGTGAAATGATGTTTTCTCACAGGAAAGACTAATAATGTAAATTTTTACATTTCCAAAAGAAAAGAGTGTCGAATGTCATGACAAAGAAAGGGATAAATAATTATTGATTCTATCTCTACACTAATGGTGTTATGAAATAATATTATGTATAGAGAGCTGATAATGCCTTGAATCTTCCTAATTAGTTAGTATCAAATCACCTCAAAACCTGCTTGAGATTTGGGAATGTCCATATATACTGACTGAAGCACAGGAAATAAGAAAGGAAAAATGCAGTTCAAAGATTACACCCAATTGAAGTGGTTAAGAAGAAACAGAACAAAAGTAGATGACAGATTGTGAAGACATACTGTCACAGATGGGTACCAGGTGGACTGGATCAGACAAGATTTGTAGCATATACTTTTCTTCAACGGCTACCCATTTGGGTAAATGTTC
This sequence comes from Perodicticus potto, assembly GCA_963574655.1. NCBI lineage: Eukaryota > Metazoa > Chordata > Mammalia > Primates > Lorisidae > Perodicticus > Perodicticus potto. The sequence continues at coordinate 60,504 of CAUYRH010169649.1, read as the reverse complement.
AACAAAAGATTGATAAGAATACTAGCTGTGTACTTGTCCCAATAAGGAGAATATCTAAAAGACAAGAGATGACTTAGTTTTATCTGACTTTGTACAGTATAATATAATATACTGTATAACAATTTGTGAAATAAAGACTTTGTGAATGGACGAACACCCATGATAAAATGAGGTATGTGATACTTGAAAATTCCCTTTGTGCTTTCATTTCATTTCTCCACAATGAATATAATACCAAAGTCACAGCAAAACAAAGTGCCATCCTTGCCCAATGTCAACAAATAAAAGAGAGAGCCTTGACCTTCTAAGAATATGACCACGCTTTTTACCATTTTCAGCATGATTGTTTTGTAGTTTAAATTATCAGTCCCTAAAGTAAGAGGCCAGAGGGTGAATTTTTTCAAGCTATAGATTTAAGAGGAGCAAGTCTACACATGGTGCCAGCAAAGGTTTTAAGTTCTTTGATTTTCCCAGACTGAAACCCATTTCTCATCAGATAAATAGAGTTGAGTGCTATGAAAATTTACACAAAATTAGCATTTAGAGAAAACAATCTTATCTAGATAAGATGTATTGCTCTCATTATTTCCTTTTTTTACCTTTTCTAAGTTATGTTCTGACTAGCATGCAGTTTATCCAAACTTTTAAATAGTTTTCTGTTTTATGAAATGTGTTGAGTTCCTGACTTGAGTACTGAGCTTGTAGCTCTAACAGCCTAAGTGCTACTAAATATGGTTATTTAAACATTCTACTCCTCAAGGAGAAAATACAACAGTTGAATAAGTTCATATTTTAGCATTGCCTTAATATGTATATCACAAATTCATTAATTTTTTATCACCTTACTTATTCACTAGGAAATAGAATTCAAAACAAAATGCTTGCTCTGAATTACAGTATACAAACTTACAGTTTAGAACACATATGTCTGAAAACAATTGTGAAAATAGCTGTCTAGATTTGGCTATATACACTTTCTTCTTAAGTATTTAATTGTGATTCATAATTACACAAATAAAAGAAATATATGTATTTTGACATATACTCAATATTTATGGTAATATAGCTTTGAAATAAACCAATAATAATCACATTTTCTCTGTAGTTTATATAACACTGAACTTATTAAGATAATCAATAATTCTACTTCTTGGCTTCTATATTAAAAGCCAGAATAACAAAATTAACAGAAAATTCTAACAGCAATAATTGTTTATCTTTTCTTAAAATCCAAAAGTTCCTTACAAACTAGTTATTCAAGAACTTGGCCAAGCAAAAAATAGACTTAAGGATGAAACAGAAACCCTGGCTTCTCAGAAACAGCAAATCCCACAGCTAGATTTCTTCAGTGAGTCAGAACATCTGTAGGGCAGCCTTGCGTATAGAAAAGTACATTTAATTCATATTTCTTTTATCCACTATCATTTGTGGCAAGAGTGTGGAATAGGTTCTCAATATTGCAATTAACTTAGTTCCTGATTATCTGGAATTCAATATTTCCTTGACTTGCCTGCTGTTTACCACGTGGCACCATCACATATTGTTATGTCAGAAAACTGAATGAGAGAGCTTAGATCATAAGTAATGGCATTTTTAGTTCTCAGGATTAACTACAAATTATTTATGTAGGATAACAAAGGTTTATTCTATATTTGTCACCTTCCTTTTTTCTGGTGTATGCCCTTTTGGAGAATCACAAGCTTAACATAAACATGCCATTTATTAATGGATTAATATGTTATCTATCGCATGTTTTGCAAAAGACAAAAATTGTCACTCCAAAGCTCGTTTGATATATCATAGTAAAATCAAAAGGAATAAATCCTGTCACTGTGTGCCTCAGTGTTTTATGAGTACTATTAAGAGCTGCAGAGTTACAGTATAACAATAAATACACAAGAATCTATCAAATGTCAGAAGAATTAAGAAAAGACTAACATAATACTGAATTCCTAACCAAGACAGAGCCTCAAAATAACATGGAGACCTACAAAAGATATTAAACTTTAAAAGACTTAAAAGATTTTAATATTCAGGCTCAAATATGGCGATAGTTATAGCAAATAGTGAGCCATGTGGTGCTGAACTTCCTGGAAAAGAGTCATGGTAGGTGTATTTGTTAAAATTCCAAACCACACGCCCTCCTCCGTGAAGAACCCATGTCTGACCTCTGAGTCCCTTTTCCGTCTTCCCATTTCTCTATATTATCACTCTATATAAGAATAAAGATATGAACGTAGATAAAGATGGATATAGACATAGGTCTGGATACATAACACTCCCCATCTATCTCATACTGGGTATATTACACTCTCTCTAAGATCTTACAAGATAGTCATTGTATTTCTCTAATTAAATGTAAAAGTGTCAAATAATTTCTGTTATATTTCCAAATTTAATCCTTTGTAATCTTCCTTCTAAGTGTCATTCCTTATTTACAAATCTTTTAACACTACCTACCACACTGACATTTTATATATGTCTTTACAGATCACAATTTTACTTGCTGAATACAAGAAACTTACACATGTTGAGTATAAATTGATTGTTAAGAAAAAAATTACAGAACGACAGAAGGTAGGTGTTTAGACTGGATGCTCTGGAACCAAACACCTTGAGTACAGGTCCTAAGTTCAAATTCTAGACCTACCCTTTGGCCATTAGTAGGAAACTTCCTTGACTTCCTCATCTGTATTATAATTTCTATGAAAACTAAATTAAAGAATTTGTAAGAGTGTCTGGTGTACAGTTAATACACATGTTAGTTTATTTTTTGAGACATAGTCTCAAGCTGTTGCCTTGGATAGAGTGCCATGACATCACAGCTCACAGCAACCTCAAACTCTTAGGCTCAAGTGATCCTCTTGCCTCAGTTTTTTCTATTTTAGTAAAGACAAGGTCTCGCCTTTCTTCAGGCTGGTCTCGAACTCATGAGCTCAAGCAATCCACCTGCCTCCCAGAGTGCTGGGATTATAGTCATGAGCTACCATGCCAAGCCAATACACATGTTAGTTATTCTTATCATCATCATTATTACTGTCATAACACAATAAAGGATACGATTTTTAAAAATAAGATAGTATTGCTTCCTCAAAAGCAGACAAAAATTCCTGAAATATTCCTCAACCATTTGCAAACAATGTATTTAACTGCTGCATTATATAAACCATGTAACTAAATGTCTGAAAATTACAACTTAGAAATTCCTCTAATAGTTTCAATAGCTAAAGGAATGTATATATAAAATCCGTTAAAATAATACCATTTAAAAAAAAAACTTCATTGGGAAATTAACATGTTTCTTTTGTTTTGTTTGGGTCTGGATAAATATACTTCATTTAGGCTGTTATTTTCATAGAGGTAAAACACTACCCCCTTCTCTGCAAAGGAAGGAAATATACTAACATGTTTCAACACATGTAAGTTGCCACTTAATACCAATATAAAACAACAACGAAGACTGATAAAAACTCAGATACGAAAGACTCAAGGGAAGCTCCTAATGCGTAGATATTACAGATAAAACATTTTCTGAGGAAAAAGAAAAAGAAAATAATGAAAAAAGAACAGATTTCAATGATAGTATAACTTCTATTTCAAGTCAGTCCCTGCATTTTCTTTGCCAGCTTTAACAGTGATATAAGCATTCAGAAACAATTTGATATCAATCTCCCCTCCACCAATCAACAGAAATGGACAATTTTATTTTTTCTCAAGACAACTAAGAAAAACAAAAGCTTCCATTTTCTTCCTCCACAACCACAAAAAGAAAACAAAAGCTATAGTGTTTCTTCCATTGTTATTTCTTTTAGCCAGTGTGCCACAGAAACTTCATTACAGGAGGTTTAGGACATACGAGCATGCTAGTAGGAGGTGGGGTTGGGTCACTTCATCGTGAAGAATAAGCCTCAAGATAAGCAAGAGAGAAAGATAGCAGAGACTCAGTAAAACATGCCATACTGTCACCAGCAGTAATCCGGGGACAAATTCACTTTGCAATTTCATTTTCATTTAGTAATTTAACACTGGAAGACTGTCGCCAAAACGGGAGACATGAACGCATTGAGAACACAACTGAACATCTTACATGTGAACAGGAGACAAAAGACTCTTCTCCCATCTTTAGATATATATGTAACTGATTTTTTTGAAAATCATGCCCTTTCATTAAAATATAAATGTTCAGTACAGTACCTTCCAATCAATAAAAATAAACTAGGCTACGTGTATACATCCAACAGCCTATAACTGATGCCCACATGTAGAAAACGTGAGGCTCTTTCCTCAACAAGCTTGGGGCCCAAGTCAAAGATTCAGGCAGATTCACGCACTCTGCTCTTCCAACTTTGAGGCACACTCTTAAAACATGAATTATCTTTCTTTTCTTAAGTTCTTATCACTATTTCATAAGTGTTTTTGCCTCCTGAGACAAGGAGCACAGAGTCATTACCACTTCCACATTCCTGGCAATACCTGAGAATAATCATCTTGATGCTTTACATTTTGTTAATAACTATTATGAGGAAATGTAAGCTCTATAAATGATTTACCTGGGAATTACACGGTCCTAATATTTTAAAAGACTTTGGATCTAAGGATCTAGGGGTAGAATTTTTAATTCTCCAATGCAATAGTTTTTAAGTGGGGATTATTTTGACAATGTCTGAAGACACTTTTTTTTTTGTAGAGACAAGTCTCAGTTTATTGCTCTCGGTAGAGTACCGTCCCGTCACATAGCTCACAGCAACCTCCAACTCCTGGGCTTAGACAATTCTCTTGCCTCAGCCTCTCAAGCAGCTGGGACTACAGGCACCTGCCACAATGCCCAGCTATTTTTTGTTGCAGTTTGGCCGGGGCTGGGTTTGAACCTGCCAGCCTCGGTATATAGGGCTGGCTCCCTACCCACTGAGCCACAGGTGCCACCCTCTGCATACATTTTTTGATGATCACGCTGGCCTTGGAGGGAGTCGTTGCTGGTGTTTAGTAGGTAAGCATTAAGGAAGCTGTTAACTGCTCCACAGGCCTTCCACTACAATGCACTACCCTGCACCAAATGTCAGCAGTGCTGCTGTTGAGAAATCCTGCTGCAAACAGGCTTACTGCTAAGTTCCAGGTATCTCCATGTTAATGGAGACAAGTCTTAACTGAACAAAATAAATAATGGCTATTATTGTCTTTTTTTGTAAAAAATAAAATTTTGTTAGAAATGTTAGTCTCATGCTTTAAAAAACTTTTCTTCAAAGTTCTCTGGATGATTTGCTTAGAAATTAACTTAGTTTAAAAATTCTGTTAAAAAATAAAAGGCTTTGAAAAACTGTAAAAGTAGGTTATGCTGACAGAACTAATCCATCCCTTCTAGTCTATCATGGACCCCTATTTCAAATTCAAAAAGAAAAGAAGTTAGCAAAAAATTCAAATTTTCCACTTTGTTACACCCTTCACATTATTAATGCTCGACATTCTCATTGCAGTAAATCTATGTCACGTGGGTATCGCAGCTCACCGCAATTACTGATGTGCCGATTCATTCAACAAATATGTTGAAGACTTTTTATGTATTCAATATGCTAAGAACCTGACACCTTGTAGGAAGAAAGACACAATTCCTGACCTCACCGAGCTCTTACTTTTTTATAAAACCAATAGTTAAATAAACAATTCTAATAAAGCAGTATGTGTTATGAAATGAAATCACTGTAGGAACATGGACAGGTGGCTCTCCTTTGGTATAACTGAAACCTGCAGGGTAAGAGATATTCAAAAGGGGTTGAAAGACACTAGTATTAGGCAGGGGGGAAAAGGAAGACAGGAAAAAAGATCATGGCACCTCTAAGTCAATGATTATGGCACGTTTGAGGCAATGTCAGTTAATTTATAGGCAGAATACAAGTGGAAGAGAAGCAGGGACAGATCTGGAAAGAGGGTCAGCGGAAAAGGCTAAGGCCTTTTTTTTTCTTATTTTTCCTAAGAGGGATAGAGAGCCATTGAAGGATTTTAACAAGATAATGTTATGATAATTCTTGCATTTGCAAAGATCACTCAAACTACAAAGGATTAGCTCGAAGCAGAACAACAGAATGGAGAGAACACTTCTGAGTAATGCAGGCTGACGTGTAAAAAGGTGACTGAAGCAGGAACGCCATCCGTTTAGAGAGAAGTGGACACTCAGAGGGAGAATCAGGACATTTTGATTCTGTAGTTCCCATTCTCTAATCTGATGCTTTCCAACTATCCAGCATACACCAGCAGATTCACTTTTAAAATACTGGAACTTACAAGCTCGATTTACAGCAGCAAAACAGGGTTTTCAAACATATCAGATAGACAAAGTTCCCTCATTAGACAAATGTCGAGAGATTAAGTCACTGACTCTCAATTTTGAAATGTTGCTAGGTAATAAAAGTAGGCTTAAAACCCAGCCATCCATTTCTGAATCCAGTTCTGTTTCTAGAAAATGTGCTGCTTCAGAATCTGGAACTTCAGATTCTGGACTCTGCTTCTAAAGCTCTGTGAATTCCTGCTATGCAATCTGGAACTTGATTACAATCAGGTTATAATTTTCTAATCATTTCTTAAAGGTGTACGTTTATCTACTAGCCTTTGCACACAGAAATGGAGATAAAAACATAAACATATGTTGAATATAACCAGAGAATAAAAATCACAAATAAATAATTATATTAAATAAAATACAGTAAAACCACTGTAAGGTGCCTACCCAGGGGACTGTAACAAACTAGTCAGTATACAGATAGGGCCAATAGAAGGCACTAGGCCTGCTATACTGATGTGTCCATGTAGTGACTGTCTCATCTGTGAAAATTAGGCCAACTTGAGGAAGTGGTCAATGTAGAGAAGAGGGCAACATTTTCAGCTCTAAATTTGACTTTCAAAACATTATAATTATTCTATGTGCTATCAGAAAAAATGAATACCTGAGTCACAGTTCAATAATTTACTGTTAGTCAATTATAATTATTTCTGTTAGTGGATGGATCTTTGCGCATGTATCAATTAAATTTTGGATATGACAGTTAACAATAACTTTTTCTATTTAAAAATCTATTGTATACAAGAATATAGTTGGAAAAGAGATCATTTTGGAAATATAAAATGTGTGAGGAAAGAAAGCCAAAGGTTTATAAGGAAGGTGACTACACAGTTTGTCATCCAGACTGGGGCCCCTTCAAGAGAGAGCGAGGAGCATTGAGTAACAACAGAGGGCGGGTCACACCGATCACCAGAATGTGGTAACAACAAAGGGAAATGAATTTTCTAGGAGTACCTGAAGTTAAAATGATGTGTTCCTTAGTAAAATTTAAGATGAGAACGGCCCGCATCACAAAATCTCAAAACTACAGATGCTGGCGCAGATGTGGAGAGAAGGGAACACTTTCCCACTGCTGGTGGGACTGCAAAATGATACAACCTTTTTGGAAGGAAGTATGGAGAATCCTCAAAGAACGTGAGCTAGACCTCCCAGTATTGATCTTGCAATCCCAATACTAGGCATCTACATAGAAGAAAAAAAATCCTTTTACCATACGGACACTTGCACTAGACTTTTTATTGCGGCTCAATTTATTATGGCCAAAATGTAGAAACAGCCTAAATGCCCACCAACCCAGGAATGGATTAACAAGCTGTGATATATGTATACCATGGAACACTATTCAGCCATTAAAAAAGATGAAGAGTTTACATCTTTTGTATCAACCTGGATGGAAGTGGAACACATTTAATGAAATTATTTTAGGTAACTAAAATAATGCAATTTGCCTTTAAGCATCACAAGAATAGATACCAAAGAATCCTATATAGTCAATTCTGATATGAGAATAGTTAATGACCCAGTAGATGGGGGGGGATGAAAGCAAAGAGGAGGAGGGAGAGGGGTGGGGGGTCATGGTGGGTAACACACCTTTTTGGGGAAGGATATAATTATAAGACAGACTTTACCTAACAAATACAATCAATGTAACCTGGTTCTTTGTACCCTCAACGAATCCCTGACAATAAAAAAAAGAGAGAGAGAGACAACAATAATAACTAAATAACTTAGTCTTTCACCAAAGTTCAGAAATTTGGAGATTTTGCTAAATTTTGCCAACTCATGTCTTTCAATATTTTTAGAAGTAAAGTTAGAATTGATATATTTCACAGTAACGATGTGCTCAAAATTGAGATTAAAATTGTGAGATTTTTCTGTTTTATTTCTGTGTTTGTTTCAACATCCCTCCATGCTGACTAAAGCACACCCTTGCTTTGTGTTAAGAACCTGGGTTCCTTTCCCCAGCTATAGAAGTCATTTCAATTTCCAGGAACATTTATAAAAAATCTATTATTAATTCCATTTAACCCTTTTCAATCTGTAAGACTATCCCAATTTATTTAAAGAAGCAAAGAGTAAATTAAATCTTTCACAGTTTTTGCACTTCAGTTCTAAACTGTCACAAGATAAAATAAACATTTTAGTAGAGAGAAGGAAAAATAGTTCAACTCAAACTATTGTAAAGGTTTGTAAAGGTTTGAGTTGTGAACAATAATCACTTACAAGATATAATACAAAAGCAACGTGTGACCACAAAAGCCTTCCCCCATGGATGCTGGGCATTTTAATCTGTTTTGTAAAGAAGAGGTATTAAAGAGTTGAAACAGAATTTTTTTTTTTTTAAGATGCTTGGAGAAAGAAATATCCATTAGTAAGTGGCATTCTCACTGGGATTGCATTTCTTCAATATTCTCCATCACGAAGACAAGAATATCAGTTTTTACACGTTAGTCCAGAAAAGTGATAGTCTGAAATTAGAGCTGCTAAAACCAGGCAGGTACTGTGAAACTCAAGGAAACGCTGCATCAGAAAGCTAAAGAAAGGGAAAAAGGATAAAATTCTCTTTATTCTTACAAAATTGGCACATTATTCCAAGTGAGGTAACAGGCAGAACCTCACAGCAGATTAAAAGGAATTTGAGGACAAATGTTTCATTCAGCAGGCCTTTCTATATAGAAGATAACTTTCCATTCAGCAAAGAAGAGCCTTGTCTTGTATCAACTCCTTTTGAAGGTTTGTATTACTATATAAAACCCCTCTTTTTTTCACTTATTCACGAATGTATTGGCAAGCACCTCTGCATCACTCATACTTACAAATTCAACAAGGCAGGTGGTCCTTGATTTCTCACTGAAACTATTAAAAGCTCGGCAGAAGGTGACGGCCTTTTTGCATTTGCTTTTATTTGTGTCAGGTGCTATTAATGCCTCCCCAACATTTTCAGAAAGGATCCTCCTTAACAGTAATGAAGTCTTTTTACCATAGAAATAATATATAGTAATGTTATGAATTATTTTTCCTGTTAACATGGATATATTGAGTTCAAAGGATCACATCTGCTACTTAAAAATTAATCGGTTTTCAGTGTTCCACACACATTTGTCCTTCACAACGCAGTTATAACTTGAGAAAATTCTAATGTGGTAAATTTTAACTTGAAAGGAAATAAGCAATAAAAGCTACTATTTCAAGTTATTACACATGTAAGTGACACATATTTCATGTTCATAAATCTACAGCTGGAGACAAGGGGTGGGAACCTAAGGATGATCTAATGCAATTTGCCTTTAAAAGGTCATATTGTGTTTTACCACTACCATCTCCGAAACAAACTAACGGTTTTTATTTTAGAAAACCCTTTCCATTTCCAAATATGGTTCTTAAACACTGGAATTTTTGAGTAATGCTCTGGGAGAAATAAACTGCTTCTTTTGGTACCATAATTATTAATATGTGTATATTTAACAACTGAAGAATTAATAATCACAAATCGGAAAGCTTAGGAATTTTGCATCAATGGGGGTTGGAACCAATGAACTAGTAAGTTAGGAGAAAAAAATCATTACAGTGACAGAGCATTTTGTTTTCCTTGTATCTGTGATCCTTTGTCCCAATTCCTCCGCTCATTCTTTTGGAGAGAGACACTGATAGCATCTCCATCTGTCAACAAGCACAGCCACACTCAAGCCACCATCGGCAATCAGAATTTTTCATTTCCCCATCTGAAACTCCTCACTTTGATCTTGGCCTGGTCTCTTGTTTGCTCCCCACTTTCATTCTATTTTCTATGCTCTTAAGAAACCTAGATGATTATTTCTCCAAATGTGTTTGCAAACAGGGCTCCATATACTACTAAGAATTGCATAGAAAGTATTCTTGCTAGAGTCAGCTATCCATATTCTATTAATGAAATAATTTTAGGTACTCTGAGTAGAAAAATGCTTTAATACAGACCTCTTGACATATGTATCTCACATTATAAGCCCTCTGAAAGCGAATAAATCTGTTATTATGTGGACAATGAAATAACTAAAAAAGAAATCATCCGTACTGTCAACAAATTTACTTTATCATTTTTCTCTCTTCTTCATGACAAATGTTCATTCTCAGGCCAGCAATTCTCCCACTTTACTCTTCAATCCTTGGTTCATCTGAATTTGTATTTTGCTCTTGCCGCTGCTTAGGTGATGGAACCAGATGCTACTTGCCCCATGTAGTTCTCTGAAAAACTCTTCCCCCCAGGATTTAATTTAACTTGCCATTTCAGCATCTTCTACCACTACTTTTTTAAATAATATCTCTGAAAAGTTCCTTGCACATCCAAGTCATTTCCATCAAGTATCACTACCATTGTGCCCAGCCTCCGTCTTCATTCTCAGAGAGACTGCCAGGTTTTATGACCTGATAAAGGATAGATTTTTAGGGAAAGTGTGTACTTGAGATAACTTCTTTATTTGTCCACTGAAAACAGCTAACTATTCCATCCTGTTTTAATGAATCTGGCATTAACAAGACTAAATGTTACTGGCCCATCATTTAATACAAAGTCTCCTTCCCCACTACCGTGAATCTTGTTCAAATACCTTTTTTGCACACAACCTAAAAATTAAATTAACATTTACCTAGTACTTCTTTTGTTCCAGTGATATTACTCAGTGATGTATATGTAAAATTTAATGTTAGTAATGATATCGCATATCACTCAGAATGCACCGACTCTATCACAATTCCTTAATTTAAGATGAGGAAATTGAGGTTATATGAGATTAATTACCATGCCCAAGGTCACAACTGGTAAGTGGTAGAGGAAGAATTGGATTCTTAAGCCCCTGTTCTTCACCACCAAAATGTAGTATCTTAGGTAATACCTTATCATCACAAAAATATAAAAACAAGATATGCTAGAACTTCTAGGAGAGATTAGTTTGAACCATGAAATCCGGAGGGCTTCCTGGAGGAGTAACTTCTGCATTTCAAAAGACACACAACACGTGGACATTCACATGGGGACAAAGGAGTGAACATGCATGAGGAGAAAAGGGTGTCAGGACAAGAAAACAGCATAATCAAAAATATTACCGCTACTGCTCGAGATAATGTGCTAAAGTGAAGTGGACTTAAAAAGGACACTAACAGATAAATTCGAAGCACTAACGTCATACGTAACCCTTAAAACTTATGGTTTTTCTAAGTCCTAGGTACTACTTCCGTAATTTTTCCCTAACACACCATTTACCCCCATTTTCCGTCACAGGGTGTTAGTTCAGACTCTTTGCCAAGAGATTTTCTAGAAGGTTTTGTTGCCCTCAGCCTCCCACATCTAATCCAGTCTTTAACTCCCTTTAAAGTGATCTCTTCAGCACAACCGTTATTATTACCCCTTCCTTAAAAAAGCTAGATGTTTTCTTCACAACTACAAAAAGTAGCACAGAGTACCTAGCACTGCCCAAAAAGCTCTCCAGAATTTGGTTCAGTTAATCTGTTTTCCTAGTTTCTCAGTAGAATTGTTCGCACACAAATCCCGGGTTTCTGATCACCAAAGAGAACCTGCAATTTCCCACAGCCCACCCCTTTGCCCACCATGCTCACTGGGCCTGCGACAGCCCTCCTGGGATCTTTGGGGTGTCTGGTAACCCCAGGACACACACTTTCTCTCCTGGAAGGCCTTATTTTTTTTCCTATTTCCTCACTTAAAATTAGAATTCACACACAATTACCATTTTCTGGCTTGTTACTTGTTATTGAAACATGCATACTTTGATGAAAATATAAAGCGCCCCTGAAAGGTGCCCAGGATAGGTGCTCAGTACAGTTTTCTCTTGTCTTTCCGCTTTGTGTTTCTCAGTTGAGTGGGGAGACAAATTAGAGAAAGAGTTACCAGGGGGCACAGAAGCTTCCAGATAGAAGTCTAATGCTGGGGAACAGCTACTCTGATGGGAAAAGGCAGCCTTTCCCATCTAGTCTACCAATCCCAAGTTTCCTGGTCTTGCAGAAGCTTCTCAGATTGAGATTCTGAAATAATATCTGTCTCCTGAGTGTGTGAGTAGGGAAGGCCGTTCCACCAAAACTGTACATGAGTCTAAGAAGGATCAGAGGCCACACGTACCTACAATCTTTAAAATGTCTTCAAATTAGCCTGTGTTGAGTGACTCATGCGTGATTTGTCTCTAAAATAGTTCCTGAGTCTAGTATGAACATTAGCATTCATTCTTTAAAACATACCTTCTGGATGGTGGGGAAATTTAAACTACATTTTTGATGGAACTAATAAGCCTGGAAATTATGGATATGCAATATCAGACAATCAAAAACTAGTTGTACTACAAATACAAATAATCGCAATCTACAGGATCTGGCCATATTCAAACTGCCACTGAAGGGGCCTTCAGCAGTATACTCACTTTCTTTTAGTGAAGGTGTGTAATGTATTTGGTTCCCTCTTTGGAACTAATATACAATCAACTAACAATTTCTTCTATACACACATAGAAATGCATTTACCTTTGGAGAATTAATATATTAGAATTCATGTTGCCCTTTTGCAGCTGTTCTTATAAATAATATTCATTGTCACAAGGACTGTGACAATTGATTGCAAATGTTAATGGCTTATTAGTAACAACTGCAGCTCAAGAATTGGTAACATGGAAGAGCAACTGCATATACACAGTTGCACAGATAGAGATGTAATATATTTTATACATTACAATGCACTGAAGTAATCCACTTCTCACTCCGTCCTCTATCAGTAGAAAAGAATCATGAAAATTAAACACTTCATACTTTTAAACCCCGCAAACCCATTTGTGATATGCCACTTATTAAACGGGTCCAGATACTATAATAGTATCTTATATTTGTTAACAACCACCAAAACAAGTACTTTTACCCCATATATGAGTAAGACAGAAAAACAAGACTTGGGTGGATTAGTCTTGTCATGTTCTAATGCCTTGGCCCTTTTTATCTTTGTAAAATTGTCCATAGATACATGATATAGAGAGACGTACATATGTGTGCCTACAGATAATACACATTACACACAGCAACAGGTGACCCATGCAGAAAACTTAAGAGGAAGTCCAAGGAGTCCACCAGGCTCAGATGATCCACATTAACAATATCATGTATTTTTCAAGACTTTTCCTAAAAACAAGGTATCACATTATTTTGTTCATTTCTTGTTTACTTAGCCTAATATTGTGAACATCTTCCACATACACAAATATAACGTAATGATACAGTTTAATAGTCTCAATGACCTCTTACTATATATACTCATGATTATCTTAACCCCCCTATTCTTGGACATTTAAGTTTGTCATTTCTTTTCAAGAGTCAAAGGACATTTTCTTATCTTGAAAGAGAACCCTTATTATCATCAGAAATATCTTTACAGAAATTTCTGGCACTTAGCTGTGGTTTAGATGAGAATATGTCTTGTCTCCTTCCTGCCTTACAGAAGGTAACTAAGTAACTTCACTGGTACGCTTTGTCATTCCTCATTTACTTACTGAGTAGGTAGGCACGCCAGGAAGGGTCTAAACGTGAAGGATACAGGGAAAGGCCATTTTGCTTCACTCGGCTATAACCTCATGAAGAATATTACAGTACAGCTGATGCATATTTAAAACCTGTCTGGCCAGCATGGTTGTGGACATCTCGGGAAGGGAACAGTGAGAAGGGTAGAGGGTTATGAAATTAGAAAAATCCTCCAGAAAAAGACAATAATGCAGGCAGAAAATTACAATATATGAAATCACAGGAAAGCAAGGCATTCAGAAAAGTTCAAATTACTCCATATCATTGGGTGATAAATAAAAATGACACATGGACGTAAGTTTAAAAAGATTTTGAATTAGACGTTAAGGAAGATCTTTGAAACTATGTGAGGAAATGTTTTATTTTTATCATATATAATAACCTTAACAGGATTGACTTTGCATTTAGAAAATGACTTGGAAAGTGAGTAGGAAAAACATTGGAAGGATGCAAGATCAAGTGCAAATAAGAAAATTAGGAAGTTACAGATATTCTGTAAAATACATGAGACAAATCCTTAAGCTAAAACGGGGGCAGAAGGGTGTAGAGAAATTGGCTGAATAGATTTTATGGAGGGAGAATCAGTAAGATTTCTGGATTTCCAGCCACATTCACCAAAACACAAACCCAGAATGAAATTCTTAGAAAAACAGTAATAGCTAACACTTATTGATTTACCCTGTATGAGACAGTGTGTTAAACGCTCTATAAGCATCATCTATTTTTATGAATGTTTACTGTCCTCTTTCCACGTGCTAGTGCTTTGTGTGTATTAGGTCATTTGTTCCACCCACAAAATCCTGAAATAGATATTGTTAATATTTCCCACTTTGAAAGTAGGAGACAAAGGTCTTGAGAGATTAAGTCACTTGTCGTTCATACAGTTAATGAGGTGGTGGGTTCTGGACAAGCAACCCTGTCTATCTCTATTCTAGAAGAAATATTCTTAAACATTATTTACTTACTTCAATAGTTATTCTGTCATTCTGAAGGATGTCTCGATGTCTCCTGAGAATGAAACACTTATTCACTCATTACAAAGTATGCATAAAAATCAAGATTCATTGAACACCTCTTCCAAGGAATAAAGTTAGAATGGAAGAAGGGTCAGAAAAAATAAGCTATAATTTCAATCCTAGAAGTTATGTACTGACCTAAAAGTAAATTAATATTCAATTTTATTCTTCTTTAAGTAGAAATTAAAGAGATGAGGTTTTTCTTATTTTGCGTTAAACCCTCTTTTATTAGAACCTATGAGAACCGAGACTTGAGACTAGAGAAAGGAAGAACTCTTCATGCAGAATAAACCAGACTACTACATATAGAAGCAAGAAAGAAACAGAAAATTGATGGTTTGCAACTATCGGTGTAACAAATGATTCCACTTAACATCATCAATGGATAATCAAACACCGGATAATGTAAATGTGTAATAGAGGGATCCGGTATACATAAACTTATCACCAATCATTAAATTTAGCATTGCAAAGAAGCAGGCAAAGTGGTGTGATGATATGCAATGAAAAGGCAGAAAGTAGAAGGGAAGAGGACAGAGAGGGTAGAGGAGAGGAGAGGTGGGGGGACAGAGGATTTTCGGGACCTCACCTAAAGTGTATGATGCAATGGTACATTTCAAAGCTAGTAAGAAAAGAGGATAATTGCAAGGGGTGTGTTAATCAGTGCAATGCAAGCATTTCACATTGTATGTCAAATCCGTACACTGAACCCCATTAATGCATCAATACACGCAGTTATGATTTAATAAAAACAAAAAAAAGTTTTTTAAGTCAACCACATCAAATACGTTGTATCCTTACCAAAATAAATTAACTTGAATCTAATTATAAGCAGTAATAAACAGGCAAGTCTAGAATGTTGCCTACTCTACGAGGTAACTAGTCTGAATTCCTTTTTTAAAAATCCACTAAAGTGAAAGAAAGAAGGTAAGGAAAAGTTCTAGGTTAGAAGAAAAGAAATATAACAAAAACAAATATAAGATCCTTAACTCAAACACAGACTGAAAAAAAAAAATCATCTACAAAGACAGTTTAAGGCAGGTGGGAAACCAGGATCTGTAATATATTTTAAGATAAACTTTTCAAGAAATACTAAATTTTTTGGATTTAAAATATGAAAGAATGATCTTTATGTAGGAGAATATCTTTATTTTGAGGAAATATGCTAGAGTCTTTCGGAGTTAACTATCGTAATGTCTGTAACTTACTTTCAAATGGTTTACCAGAACAAAAATGTTTATAAACACACACACACACACAAGGGGATAGAAATGTGGCAAAATTTTAACCAGTCGAGAGTCTGAAGACCATTAGGACATTCACTATATTATTCTTTCTATTTTTTTGTTGGTTTGACATTTTAAAAGGAAAAAAAATTATAAGGTAGAATTTAATTTCTTAAATGGAGTTAAAAAATGCATTGCTAGCTTGTTATCATTATTCATTTTAAGTGTTTCTGGCAATCTATAAACTCATGCAAGTTTATCTCTCCCCAACAAATTTATCACAGTTAATCTGTAAACAAAAAGCACTCAAGAAATATTTGTTGAACTAAATTGAATTGGTTTTATATTCCAAACATCTTCCCCCAACAGCCTTTTTAGCACTGAATTCTTGTTAATGCCAATATTTTTGTTGTATTTGATCTTCTACTCTTCATGCAGCACTGAAGAATTCCTAATCCCCCTACATATTATATTCCTGTCAGTTTGATCATTTTCCCTCATTAAAATGCATTAAATTTTGGTAATAATTTAAATTGTCAACAAGTATTTAAATCTAGCCTAATAGTACGTGTACTCATAGACTTGTTAGCAGTATGCTCTAATAAGAACAATCCCTTGAGAATTTTCCACCAGACATTAGCCTTCAAGCAGCTCATAGAGATTATGAAACGTGCGTCTCTACCTTGAGAGCAAGAAAGGTCATTACAGGTATTAAAGTTTGGATGGGAACTTCCCTGTCCTCTGCACTGGAGAAACTTGTAATACGATTCCACAGACTAGGTCTAAGAAATAAAGCCAAACAGACAACCAGAGAGGAAAAGAAACGGACAAATACTCCCCAATATTCAAATGGCAAAACGGAAGTACAGAGCATCCCCAATCCCAAACTGTTCTTGTCCTTGGACATGAACCTCTTCTCACGTTAATGTTTATGCCTCCGTAGAAAGGCCGGCGAAGTCGCCAGAACAAGGCAAATCTCGCAGAACTGTTTCCTCAGTACACAGGAAAAGAGGCACCTAACAACAGACTTCCTAAGGAACCCTTGAACTGAGAAAATTATCTCTATAGTTCTGAATATATCCAAATGTTTATGAACTATGTATGAATATAAATAAACAACGGTAAGGAGGAAAGCGGCAGGGATCAGATAAAAGGGAAGTTGGTGAGCTAATTGTAACTGGATAAAAAATGAAGGCGGCAGAATAAAATACCGCACTCCTCGTACCTATTATCCTAATTTACCTCCCAGCTAATTAAAATGAGAATAAAAGTTAAATCCATCATGGTTTAGCGGTCAAAAAACCTAAAATGAAAAATCTAAGATCTGGTTTGTGGCTGGATTTTGACTCATTGTAACGTTAATACTAGGGAGCACATCAGACAGCGTTAGACTCAATTTCCTTAAATATAAAATGGCATAATCTAAATTTAAAAAATAATCATATGGTACAATCTAAATTTGTAAAATGATATACCACAGTCACATGCTCTGCAGAAGAAAGCAATTTCTACACCCAATTCCTTCCATCTCGGGATCCTTTTACAACTTGTCGAAGAATGCCAAGCCCTGCCGACAAAGCAAGGCAGAGTAAACTCCCATGCTCACAGAACTCCAGAGCCCCGCAGGTGCAGAGAGTGAAAATCACCCACTTTCCTGACAGCAAACACAGGTCAAGCTTCTCCAGATATCCTTGACCCCCGCGGCACAGTAAGAATCCGAAGTAAAATCGACCTTGCCCTGGAAGGGACGGTCACCTTTTAGTGGTCCTGTGTGCTTTTGTCTGTCTGCCACGATAGGAAAAGGTGGGAAATGTCAGGCCAGGAATCAGAAGTACTGGTTTATTTTTCCCTCCAGATTGACACAAAGCAACTTCCATGGCTCAGTTAGAGATGTCACTATTTATTGGGTGATTCTCTGATCAGTAACACTAAAAACAATGTGTCCCACTTTGTGAATATAATTTTTAAATAGGAAAAATAAACAAAACACATTTAAAACTAAATTAATATCCATTCACCTTACCTTTGATGAATTATTTCTTAAAGATACAAAGTAACATTTAGTATATTTTAGTACAGCACAGAAAATTCCTAAAATAGGTTGAGCTTTTATTTTTGCCTTAAAATGCAAAATAATTTCTTTCATATTTAATAATGTAAGCATGTCAAACCTAACAATTACACGATAAATCACCATTTATTACTTAAAAACAATACTCATAATGTGCACTTAGATATTATATATTTCCTAGGCGAGGGTTTAAAAATTAAAGCATAAAAGCTAAAATAAAGAATTAATTTACTTAAAATGCATTTCATTTTGGAGGAAAATAAATGGAAATAGAAACTACTGGGAATAATGGTATAACATTTACATAAACTTATTTATTAAAATAATTATAGCAATCTGACTTTATATAGCACCATGAAACTATTACTAGTTAAAAATAATCTCATTTCAATAATAATATATAGCAATAATTGCTATCACCTCTGAATATAGGTACTTTGATTCTATAGTCTGAATAAATTTAAATATCTTTGAAAGTCATTTTACGACCTCTCCTAGAGGAATCTTTAATAATTCCCTATTGGAATCTTTCTCAAACCATACCCCTCAACTACTGTTGCTATCTGCCTGGTATCTCAGAATCCCAATTACATCAGGCATTGTCTGGCTCCTGAAATCTGATATAAATCACTGTTGCATGTGAATACAGTACCTAAATAATCTTGAGTAATGGAGCTTAATCAATGACTGCTATGTTAATACATGAATGAGACTCAGTATCTCCACAGTCCTGGAAGTTTCCATCCAAACAAGACCTCTAAGAATAAACTCAGGGGTCCTCTGAGACATCTCTGGTTCAAATAAGTCAACATGGAATAAATAATTTCAAAACGCTACCAGATGCCTTTACAACGCCATAGTACATATACATATGTTAATAATCCTAATAAAAAAGTCTATACTGGGTGAGCAGGACTTAACTGGACTAAATTCTAAGCTCCTGGGGCAAAAGGCCTGAACCTTACTTAAACAGCATCATGAAATGCCACTTTGGTTTATAAACCTCATTGTTGCTAATCTAATATGACTTCTGCAGATCATAAACGACAATTGGCCTTTTCAGTTTAAATTCAAACACCTGGCTAAATCCATTAACCGGGGATTCCATGAAGCAAAATCCACTGCCTTTTAACTAATTCTTCCTTTTTCCCTTCTTTTATGGAATCTCTTTGAATGAGATTTATGGGGGGGAAAAATCAAGAAAATCCATGACAAATTATTATAAAAAATGCACAAAAACTTTTATCTGTACTCTAGACAATTTTTTCTTAAATTTTTGGGGAGCTTGCATAGATCACTTATTCAAAATTATTTCCATAAGAGCAGGACTGAGAGCTGGACTTCACGGTGACAAGGAACATATATACACACACACATACATATGTAATGATACATATACACCCATATATATGATATACGCATATAATTTGTGCTTGTGTCCACTGGATTTTGCTCAAAGATCTGAAAATTAGCTCCATGTGGTCACCACCACAACCACCATCACCACCACTAACAGCAGAACTTACTACCTTTTGTCAGGGCATCGCTTCAAAAATACTTTGCTTCCTCGACTCCACTCACTATCTGTAATTCATAAACAAAGCCCCAACGCCAGCACATGCCTTTTACACATCTCATAGTTAAATCCTGCGGAGGATCAACAACTGATGTGAGGGAGTTCACAGAACTCAGGACAGTTACTATCAGCACACATAGGTCCTCTTTGGTATGTGAGCGCCATTTCACTTGGAAGAATTCATAGATTCAGACAAACGTGGGAAAAAAATAACAAGAACTGACTGAACACATGTTTAGCATCTTTACATGATTAGGTGCAGGAACACTGCCAGGCGGAAACTTTGTATACAAGCTCGTCTGATTTTAGTTACAGGTCCAAAAAGCAGGGAGAAGAGGGTGTCTTTCTGATCAGATGCTGTCTTTTTAAGTTCGGTAGAACAAAAAACATGTTCACTCCTTTAATAAGTACAAATAAACGAGACTGATGAGATGAACAAAAATCAATACGCAGATTCTAAACATTTTACAACTGTTTATTTTCAGTCCAAACATGACTGATGTCAATTAGATGCAAATCTGTCCTGGTGATTCTCATGAAATCTACCATGTCAGATAATCACCTTACAAGATACTCTTTGAAAATCCAACGCTATGATTTAACTCATCTTTTCCTCAAATCCTAAAACTCCACACTTTCCATACAGCTATTATTTTACATTTATCACAGCCGTTTTTTCATTTTTGTTAATGGTAATATTTTACTTACATAATACAACAGTTACTTAATATTGTTGATATAATGGATATTTATATTTAGCCTCTTTTAACCCTTATTTCTGTGAGAATTTTTAAAAAGTACTATGGAAAATCCTTCCGAAGGAAATGCACAATATTCAACTTAAAATGTAATCTTCAGTAAGCAAAATATGAAAACTGTGATTTAGAGCCTAAGAAAGACTATTAAATTGTAACAGTCATACTAACTAGAAGAAAAACGGAGTTTTTATACACTGCTTTGAGTATGTTAAACAAAATGCAGCCTTTTGTCTTACTTTCTAATGAGACCAACGCATTTTTATATTCATAAGGAAATACATTCTGCTGTATTATGTTTTGAATGTAAACTTATAGCTCAAAATTGTCTTTGAAATGTACGGCTTTTATTGACACAAACCGAATCTTCTCTCTGTGACTAGAGACTGCATTTAGAGACAGAATGAAGCCAAACAAGAGCTTGTTCTGCACACAGCCAAGCTCTGCATGTAAAATGTCATGACATGTACATGAAAAATAATACTAAATTAAATCTGTGTCAGAATGGTAAATGTCTGGTTATTGTGAAAATCAACTAAAAATAATGGAGTGGCAAAAGGAAATATCTTTGCTTATTTGATCAACACACACACACACACACAGCCCCTCTGTCCATCACTCACTTTCTGAAGTGTCAGATAACGTTATTTCTCAAATGACACACAGGACTTCATCTGCTAGGCATAAGGTCAGCGAGTATTAGCTTCATTTACACTTGGCTGAGAATCGGGTGGTGTCAATAGAAGAGGCTTAGTTTCTCCACTGAGCAGGGCTAGAATCTGACAGAAAGCTGCCACTGAAGAAGATGGATGGTCTTCCTTGCTGACCCTGCTCCCCAAAAGTGTCATCGTTTGGGTCTCTTTCTGTCTCCACAACAAAAGACCCTCTCTGAGCTTCCCAGTGGCTTTCAGCTTTATTGGTGCTAACAGGTCCAGACATTTTCATCGATTGGCTTCTGTACCTTTTAAACACAAGAGCTTGCCCTTTTTGGCTAGCTAAACCTTGGCACATATGTCTTTTTTTATAATTGCATCTCTGCTGCCTACTGGAAAGGATGCAATCAGACAGGCAAACATCATGTCAGCACAGAAGATGCGGAACTATTTATCTCAGTTTCCCAGCGTCGTTTTAATGAAAGTGACATGTCATTTATCTGTCAAAGTTAACCCTTAGATAATCTCGTAACATATCTCTAAGTGAAAAATAAAAATCTCACACCATTTAGATGACTAACTAATATGTGTATCTAAATATCTGTTACACAGAAATGTTCAAAAGGGAGGAAAAATGTGCTTTCCACTCATTCTAGGTTGTACAAGCAGTAATTCATAACCATGTTTTAAAATCTATGTACCTGAAAAAATTCTATATGATTTTTAGAACTCTGCTTTCTACTAGTGGATTACCCTGTGATATATAGCCTACCCTGACTAAAAAGCACATAAAAATATTTAATACCTAACAGAGATGCTATAACAATGAAATAAATTACATGCTGCTTTAAGATCCTGGCTGTGAGGTATTTTAGTAAGTTGGAGATTTGTTATTGATACTTGAATAATTTGAAAAAAAGTATATAAACTCAAATTCCAGTGTTCAAAAACACAAATGCTAAAATGATGAAAAGTTCTTACAAATAGATTTACACACTTCAGGAAAAGTGACTACTTTCAGTTAGTATGGATTTATAACTCAGCAGCCTCTAAAATACTATACTGCATAACTGCCAAAAGTATTTATTCCACACAAAATATAATTTTGCATATTTTCATATCTGAAATTGAAGAATTAGCCAATAAATATATGTTCACATAAATATACCAATCCCCATATAAAAAGGGGAAATTAAAAATAAAATATTTCACTAGGAATGAAGATAAGGATATACTAATTCTAATTCAGATTGACCTTTTTGTTAGACTACAAAGAAAATATAATAATTTTGCTATAGTTTGAAATAAAAACTATCATTAATCCTATATTAAAACTTTGAGAAACTCTGCATATTATATGTTAGTTTTATTGTTTTCATTAAAGCTGAAAAATTTAAGTTATAGTTGAGAATAATTACCAGCTAAAATTTCTACATTAAAACACTTTGTTCTAGATATATCGCCTACAACCACACTTAAAATAAGTATACCTACTGAAGTGGAAAAGTCCATTAAAAATACCATATTGACAGTTATTCAAGGAGAAATACAAGAATATGAGTTCCCTTTTATTTTTAAATCATATAGACTGTGCATCAATGACTCTTAAACCAACAGTATTTCCTCAGGAAAAATTCCAATAATCTTAGACATGTATATACAAAGAAACTAGCGATTTATCTTTAAAATTATCTTTCTATACATGCAGTGAACAAAATAAAAATTCTTCCTCCAAGGTATGAGCTAGAAACCTGCTTTTTCTGAAAAATCAAATCAATTGTTACTCTAATTTGATAACTATAATGCTAAAAACCTATAATTAATCTTAAGAACCAAATCATTCCTTGATAATACGTACTCTTTGTTAAGAATAAAGAAAGATAGCAGGAAGATACCTCATCCCCAAAGTTGGGTCCAGGATGGTTCATAAGCTCAACTGACCTAAGCAGTCTGCCTATGAATTCTGTCCTGAGTACATGCATCCATCAATGTCAACATTCTATCAGATTCTACCTTGACTGGCAAGTGACAGTCAGTTACCTACTGACATTAATGAATAATAAATAAGCACGCCCTTTAGGTTTATAGGAATAAAATGTACATTGTTTGGTAATTGTAGATTACCTTAAATGCAAAAGCAGTCTTGGGGGGGGGGTGGTGTTTATTTTTTCAGCTTATTATACATTAGGAACTAAGTTAAAAACAAAGAAAGAAAAGGAAGGGGAACAGAATGAGAGCGGCTGCAATAATATTTTGCACTTAATGTGAACTCTGCTATACGTCAGTGTTTTGTTTTTCAAAAAGTCAACCTTGTCTCACTTAGTATCATTTCAGCTTAAATAAGCTGTGTATTCATAAGCTCCTGAATATTTATGCTCTTTTACACACCTAACAAGTAGCTTGTTGTCTCAGCAGCTGAGTATGTGACAGAAAATCCTTAAAACCTAAAGATCAGAAGCTGTGTCAGAATTCTAACCTTGTTGCCTCTTACCCACTCACCTTCATCTGCTTTAGCAGCAAAAATTGTTTATATTACGATGTTATTATAGTCTAATTTGTTGTTAGTCTCTATTTCTCTTGTTCAGATTTAAACATACCATAATAGAAGTGTTACGGCTTTTGGAATAAATAAAGATTAAGAATTTTAACTGACTCAGTTAATCCATCTTCACTGAGTTCCGTTAAGGGACTAACAGGGGTAATTCTGAAATTATAGTCACAGTCCACATGTCACAGTAGGACTATAACTTTCAGCTTTGATCAAAGTGTGGTTTATTTTTATAGCTCTATAAAAATTGTTTAGAAATCAGAGATTTGCCATACAGTATTATGATATAATTTTTAAAGTGAAATTTACCATTTAACCTTTCCACTATGTAGTATTAGATGCTTTTCTAGGTTGAATCTATAAGTTTTTGTTAATAATGAACATTATCAATAATTTTCAGAGGTAAAAACTAGACTTCTTATTATATCTAATTAAGAATTATACCTGAAATATAAAGCAATGGATTGCATGTCAAAAACAGAGATCTATGCTATCAGTGGAGGGAAACTTTGAAATGATAATAAGTATCATAAGTACCATTGACTATTAGTGTCCATAATACAGAATTATAAAATGTAACATGATTGCCATGTAAAGGCAGGAAAAGGGTAAAATGTTGCCATCTATATGGCATACTATCTTTCAACAAAAAAGACAGAAGAAGAAAAAAGATAATCTTTCACTATTTTAATCCATTTAATAGATAGAAAGGCATATTCTAAAAAGTTTAAATCAAGAAATACAGTAGAATTTTCTGAAAGGTAAACAAACAGGTCATGTCAGAGTCTTTAACACTATACACTATAAGCAAATATGCAGAAGGGGGAAAAAAAAACAGAAAGAGCAGAGATGAAAAAGAACACCCACTTTATCAGAATGAAGAATGAGGCATATCAGAAACAAGGATGAATACATAGACAGTGATGGCCTAGAAAATAATATTGAAAACCAATGAAAGAGATGTTTGCATTTGAAGTGAGTAGCAACGTGGTCTTCCTGAAAAAATTTACAAAGGAGGGAAAAGGATCAAACTACTACGTGTGGCCCTGAAAGTCAGGGTTCTCTCGGACATAGTGTTTGTGCAGAATCAATGGCAGACACAGCCAGAAGCAGGGGCTACACAGTCAACTTAAAAAGCTCATTTCAGGGTTTTCTTGCAAACTAAAATACGGGCACGACTTAACCCAGAGCTACACGACTTCCCAGTTCCGGCTCCCAGCCTGAACGCAAGCTTAACATGTGTTAATTTTAAAAGTCAGTTTTGAGAAACAGATTTTGCAGAAGGCTGATTGCCACTCTTCCCTTTCAAGCTTTCAAGCACTGTAGGCCTGAAGTCTGAAGATTTCTCAGAGGAGACCTCGTCAGAAACCACATGGTTAAACCGCAGAGCGTCTGCTTCTCCCAAATCTTAGGTTTCTGATAATTAAGGGGTGCTTAGTGTTCTCATTTCAAAACATCTACGTGTAATAGTCACAATATTCAAAACATGTGCTAAATGCTAAAATTTACTTTCTTCTGTACTAAATACTATTGAAATTTAGAGTATAGAAAAAAGTGAAATTTACTTTCCTCTCTTCCTAGACATAGTCTTCATGTATTCCATAGGATTTAGAAAAACCAAACACATGCTTGAAAAGAAAGATAAATTTTTTTATGCACTTTTTTTTTCTGTGAAGCAAAATTTAAAGCTGTTACTAAGGTAGCTTTATGTTCATTTAAAAAAAATTTTTTTAATTAAGTAATTCAGGAATATTCTATCAGAGTTTTATTGTTGTCCAGATTTCCACAAAGAAAATCTTAACTATTTCAGCACCTATAAATTAAGTGGTTAGTACATAGCAATTTAGAAATTTAAAAATTGGTCAAGAATATTCTATCAGAGTTTTAATTGTTGTCTAGATTTCCACAGAGAAGAAAATATTAATTACTTTAGCACCTATAAATTAAGTGATTAGCAATTTAGAAATTTAAAAATTGGTCAACCAAGAGAAAATAAATTTTCCTTTTTTTTTTTTTTTTTTTTTGGAGTTTGGCTGGGGCCAGGTTTGAACCCACCACCCTCGGTATATGGGGCCAGTGCCCTACTCACTGAGCCACAGGCACCGCCCTCTTTTTTTTTCTTTATGGTGACTAGTATTTTTTCTTGTGGGTACGGGTGGAGTGTATGTGTGAATGTGTATACACAGTGTGTGTGTGTGTAAATGTGCACATATATGTCTGCCTGTATATGTGTTTGTATAAATGTATATGTAGTATACATATATGTGCTTATGTGTACAATGGTGAAGTAGGAAGGAAACTGGAAAGAATCAGTTATGATTTTACTTTTGGATCTGTCATTAATGAACTGTTGGAACCATAAAGGAGAACTTTAGTGTCCCTTTTATTTTTTAAAAAAGCTACCCCCAAATCTCCTCTAATTTATCTTTGATGATCTTTAAGGTACACTCAAATTCAAAAATTTATGATTCTGATCGTCTTGTAAGAGATTATACCTTCAAGCAGTACAAGAATGTCCACAGAACATTTGTGCTATAAAGAGTAGGTATATAGGTATATTATATTTGAGTGGGTAAGGGACATATCATATCTCACATTTCTTTTTTTTTTTTAAATACATAAATCATCAGTTTATTTTTTATTTTTTAATTTTTTTTTGAGACAGAGCCTCAAGCTGTCACCCTGGATAGAGTGCTGTGGCATCACAGCTCACAGTAACCTCCAATTCCTGGGCTCAAGCGAGTTTCTT
Organism: Perodicticus potto; assembly: GCA_963574655.1. NCBI lineage: Eukaryota > Metazoa > Chordata > Mammalia > Primates > Lorisidae > Perodicticus > Perodicticus potto. Next base: position 34,037 of record CAUYRH010169649.1, on the reverse strand, counting down.
GCCTCCGCCTCCCAAGTAGCTGGGACTACAGGCGCCCGCCACAACGTCCGGCCATGTTTTGGTTGCGGCCATCATTGTTGTTTGGCTAGCCCAGGTTGGATTCGAACCCGCCATCTCAGGTGTACGTGGCTGGCGCCTTAGCCCGTTGAGCCATAGGTGCCGAGCCACTCTCACATTTCTTTTTGAGGATAAAACTACAGGAAAATGTCAACTAAACTAGAAACATGTAGTGTTGTTTCACGTCATTAAATGTTGAAGATATAATTAAACATTTTAAAAATCTATTAGGTGCGTTTGTTTAACTCATATTTTAGTTTAATATCATTAGTTAATGTGATTAGGTGAGTTAATGCCATTTGGTATCATTGTTTACATGGAAACAAATTTAGCTAATAATAGTAAACTACTATTAAAATAAATGTGTTTAACATAGAAATCAGTGGAAAATTCTTAAAGAATGGTATGGTGAACTTACCAATCTTCTATTTATTTTTCTCAGAATAGACTTTTTATTTTATCTAGTGATTCCTCATATAAGCATATTCTTTAGATATCTTCTATTCTCCACACCTAACCATTGCTACCCTAATCTCTCTCCTACCCCAACTCTCTTTTAGAAAGAATGATGTTAAAAAGTAGAGTAGGTTATAGATTGTTGACCATTTAACTTCAATAATGATAAATATCTGATATGTGGTTAACCTCATATCTGACTGATATTACATACTTTACTAATAAAAGCATCATCCCAGTGTTCCCTTCTTCAGTTCTAGGTTTTTCTATAAAAGCTGTAATTTGGTGTTAATGGCATCGGAGCTTGTCTGAGGCCAACACCACCACAGGAGAGGGGCTAAATTAGGTGTTAATTGGGTGACATGAAACAAAACATAAAACACAGTATGTGTTCTTTCAAAGGCACCTGATTTTCTAATTCATTGAAACCAAGAGTTAACATACTCATCAACAGTAAAGAATGAACCAAACTTAAAAATTCAAAATCCACCCCATAAAAATATAATCATTTAAAAACTTTCAAGCTACTATCCCCCAGAATGTTTTTCTCCCTAGGTTTGTTGGTACTATTTCATTCATAGATGCTAGACTAACCAAAGGAAACTACACAATAAACCTCCCACACGTCTTTACGGAATCAGACTCAGATGGGAATAATGTACATTTATTTCAACTGAGGTATGTATCATTCTGGGTTACCAAGAAATGCTGTCATTTACAATCAATACTGTGACATATACTCATGGATTCCATAACTTTTTACAAAGTTTTTCAAATCTTGTTTTTTCACCAGATTAAAAAATACAAACTTAAATGATATATGCATGTATTTTTCATGTATAACCTTCCATGGATATCCTAAAGAAAATATGCCACCCATAAAAACTAAATAATGTGAGACATTTTTCAGGGGATGGGGTAAGATAAAAAGTGATATGGGGAAAATTGAAATAAAAGGATTTTCTGAAACTTTCGTCTGTGTTTCACAATTCTTGCTTTTAAGCACATAGAATAAAATATCAAATACATAGCTGTGTTAAATTTCCCCCATAAAAATATTAATACCAAATGTACATAATAACTAGTTATAACATCATCATGAATAAAACATTTCATAGTGATAATTATCTCAGGAATTATATAGAAAAATCAAAGAAATGCAAAATGTTAAGGCAGCATTGATTTGTATTATAAATGTATACTGCCTGGCAGAAATTGATGCCAATTTAAATTTCCACAATTATTATTAAAAAGTGACCATATAGTTGTCAATGCTAGGTTAACTAGAATGCTCTGAAGTCACACACCAAGCTTGTAAATCACAAAAAACTAAATCAGACAATCAATTTCATATTTCCTTTCTCCTTCCCATATTTTCTCCTCCTTTTCATTAGTTCTTCCTTCTTTCTTCTTTAAATATTTTTTATTTCCAAATGTTAGGGAAATAAACAGAGGTTCTTGTTACTGGTAGTCCTTCCATCCTTTATTTACTGAGTAAGTCCCATGTTCAATGAAATGTGGATGCCTTGAACTGTACCTTAAACTCTTCTTGACCAATTTTTAAATTTCTAAATGGCTATGTACTAATCACTTAAATTTATAGGTGCTAAAGTAATTAAGATTTTCTTCTCTGGGGAAATCGAGACAACAAATAAAACTCTGATAGAATACAAAGGTGACTAAAGATGAGCAAAAGCAAGTATGAGTTTGAACAAAGCCTACAATGTTCGAATAGAAAACTGTGACATGATCCTAATATTAAGTGTCACAATGCTATTTCTCCGTACTTTTAAAGAAATTATGAACAAGTATCTCTGCTAAATACCCCAAAGCCTGATAACCATAGTTATTCCTGGGAAAAGAAACTGTGGAATGGGGTCTCAGGTATGACATTTGTTCCATATCTATGTAGATTACATATCTAAAAATGTCTTAAGCTTAGCACTATAGGATTCTGAACATGAGCACTTTTAAACGAATGTAAAAAACTATAAAGGTAATACATGTACTTATAATACAAACAGGTGAAATACACTGTGATATGATAAAAAATGTACGTAATTTCTCACTTATTATTAGCTTAGGGATTGATTTTCAGGTTTTGCTCTTTGTATTATTTGTTGTTTGTTTTGAAATTATTCACTAAGTATAATTTGGAAGCAAAATGATGATCATTTTATAACTCAGTCACTTTCCCATATAAGATAAATATAAAAACACTTCAATACTTTCCTAATTGAGAAAACGTTATCAGGCTCTGGAATCTCTCTCTCTCAAGACAGAGGTAAGGGTAAAGAGGGCCCCATGTCTTTCCCTTCTCCTGAGAGGGAAAAGGAGAAACTGACGCAAAGGACACCCCGAGACACAGACCAGGATGTGACAATGAGTCCATATAAATAGTGGCTTTCACAGAAGTAAATTCCTCAGCTCTAGAGTCCTGTTCACTTTGCTAATTATTAGTATATTGTCCTACGGGATGCTATGCGGGAACTGAATTATAATTAAGGGTTTTCATACTCACAAAGTTTAAGGCTATACAGAGACTAGCTATACAAAACAAGAAATTAAATAGTGATATGAATTCAAATATTCATGAAATAAGATTTGAAGGCACAACATTTGCCTTATTAGTGGGTTGTTTATGAGTAAATCTTTAAGAAATTTGGTAAATATTTATTGAAAGACTAATGGAATGTCAAGAACTATGCTAGATACTATCATGGGTAGGTAAAAAATGTCAGGTTTGGTTGTTACAAAAGTTTAAAGTCATAAGAGTAAAATATTATATGAATAATGAATAAAATAAAATGCCATGTGATGATTCCCATAGGAAAAGTGCAAAAAAATAATTATTCAAAAATGCCTGACTGCAGTGTAGTTCAAACTCAGGAAGCTGAGTCGCTTGAGCCCAGAAGTTCAAGGCTGGTGATTGCACCTGTGAGTTGCCAGGCCCTTCCACCTGGACACTCAGAAAGACCCTGTCTGTAAATAAACAAAAAAACAAACAAAGGAAAGTTCATCTGACAGAGTGTAAGTAGTATTCAATTTTTAATTGTAAGGAAAGGCAGAACTTCAACAGCAGGAAGCCCATAAGAAAAGATACAGTGACAGGAAAAAAGCAAGATACATTAAGAACCAGAAAAATGGTAACTTCCATCAGAATTTGGAAAAGAACTTAGGGAAGCTTCTTTAAGGACATGTAGCATTAAGCTACAATAAGTAATTGTGAGAGGCAAAATGGGTTAATTTGTTTTTCTGTTTGTTTAAGGCCAATTGTTAAATAATGAGGCATCACAGAAATATCTAAGGCCTTGCTTAGGCAAAGTTAGAGACCAGTGCCAGGCAGAGGAAGTAGGGACTGCAACTGTGATAAACATGGGACTGAAAATCAGAAAAGATCAGGGTTCAAGATGAAGGGATTTAAACGTCAGCCCAAAATGAAAAGAATTTTCGTAATAGAAGCGTGAAGCTTTCGGAATTATAAAGCCATACTATGCCGTGTTTCATGAAGTACATTCTGAAGAAAGATCTGGCAAGGCAAAGAGAATGGCCAAGGCAGTGAAATATTTAAGATGTTTGGAAAGGCGGAGAAAAATATTTTTTAATTATTGTAAGTGAAAAAAATCTTCAGATTTGTATTAACTTTTAAGATATTCTTTAAAAGTTTATTTTTATAAAAGATTCTGCAAAGGATAAAATGATCCTGTACAAAAATGTGTCCAAGGGGTATTGGTTAGAGACAAGGACTCAAAAGCCAGACAAACTTGAATAAACAGCAGTCAACCCGGCTCTGGTACTGTTAGTGCTTAGCCCATTCTCACTGTACCATGGTTTTCTTACATAGAAAATGTTAATATGTGTCATATATATGTATATAATGTAATGCATTATATCTTAGTGAAGTATCTTATTAATACTCTAATTGTATGTTTCTCTTTTAAATCAGGTAATAATAGGACCCATTGGACTAAATGAGTTAGTAACAACTTAAGATTAGTTAATACACATGAAGTACTCAGAACAGTACTTGTTATGTATTTATAACTAAAAAAAAAAAATCGATGAGGTGTTTTTATGCATGTCTTGAATCTCCTCCCTTTCATATCATTTAAACTACACCTGCTGTTTACTACTGCTGTATTTTTTGAGTTCCACACCTTATACTGACACTAACCTAATTTTAAACCCCCTATTTTAAGGTACAACTCAAGTTGTCTTTGAATGAGTTATCAGGTTACTTATAACTTATACCACAGAAAAATAAAAGCTAATGTTCAAGATATTTTAAAAATATAGAAAGCAAACAATCACCCATAATTTTACCACAATGACACGTTTATTTTTATAATTGTGCTCCTGTCTATTTTTTTCTCTACGTATATTTTGTAGAATTCTAAACATTGGTGTATACAAAATTTTATTTTTCCTTCCAAATTATTAATAAAAATTCAAAATTCCCAAATAGCATAATGACACAATATGGATTAGGTTCAGTCAAGGTGATGCACCTCAACTTTGGACATTCTGGTCATTTCCAGTAATCCGAATCATACACACTGCTGAGGAGAATAAAGGTTACATACAAAGTTATTTTTTTATTGACGTGCCTTTATAGGTAAATTACCAGGGGTCGGAGTACTGGCTTAAAGCATGTTTAACTATTTTCAGCCTATGAAATATATGGTCATTCATTCATTATGATGAGATTTCTTTACTTAGCAAATTCATTGTTTCATTATTAAAAATAGGATAACAACAAGCATTCATTGATTATTTACTATGTCCCAGATATTATTCAAAGGATCTTTACCTGCATTATTTCATCCAATTCTGACAAAAACTCTAGGAGGGAAGTACTATTTTTGTTTGCCCCATTTTATACTTGAGAAAATAAAGGTTTAGAGAGTTTGTGCTACTTTATGCATCTGGAACCAGGATTTTAAAACTCTGGGACTACAGCATCTGAGTGCTTACTCAGGACTGCATCTTACATATTTGTTATACCTATTTAATTTTAAATACCATATATTTTAGTGACTCATTTTATTATGGAAATTTGATGGTAAAAATTACATGTTACATGTCTGTGAAAATAAATGACTTTTTAAAAAAAATTAATCAAGAAATAGATTTTAAACATTTGTTAATACTATAAAAATGATAATGTTTTAATTTATCAAATTATGCATGTCATATTTGTATGAAATATATGTTATTAAACTAACAGTAGATCTGTTAACTTAATAAAAATATCAAGAAGCAACTATTAGGGAAGTGCATTATAAAAACTATGAATCTATGATTATTTAATTCCACTTTAAAAGAAATGATCAAAAAGGAAAATTTTAAATGTTTGCTTTCAGAAAACATAAAACAACCTAAACAGTGCAAGCAAATCCTACTTCAATGTTTTGGAATATGTGCATGTGAATTCTGTTGCATCTTTTAATGTTTTACAATTAGGGTAACCAAATATTTTATCATCCAAATCAGAAAGAACACTTTGATATAAAAAAGAGGTAATGTTAATAAGTAGAACAATTATCTCAAGCAAACTGAACATCCTACTTAAAACAAAGTTTCACTAATTCTTCAGTACTAAAATCTACTGGTTGAAGTCCAGAGTAAATTTTTTTTTTTTTTTGAGACAGAGCCTCAAGCTGTCACCCTGGATAGAGTGCTGTGGCATCACAGCTCACAGCAATCTCCAATTCCTGGCCTCAAGCAAGTCTCCTGCCTCTGCCTCCCAAGTAGCTGGGACTACAGGCGCCCGCCACAACGCCCGGCCATTTTTTGGTTGCCGCCGTCATTGTTGTTTGGCGGGCCCAGGCTGTATTCGAACCCACCAGCTCAGGTGTACGTGGCTGGCGCCTTAGCCGGTTGAGCCACAGGCACTGAGCCCAGAGTACATTTTCAAGGATAAGGACATAATGGTGGGAAAAGACTTAAATTGCCAACTAGGATTTTTGAATTCTCATCCAATTCCATTACTTATTAATATCTCTGAGCTTCAGTCTCTTTATACGATGAAAGAGATAAAAAATAATACTTTCTACTTCTTGATGATGTGCTAAGGTTTAAATAAGAGCCTGAACTTATCAAAGTAAACTGAAAATGCTCTATTTTTAAATCCATGTTATAGCATCTAACTCCATATTTTGATAAATATTATTCCACTTAATAAATGGAATAAAACTATACAGAAGTTACAAATTTAAAATTTGTTCTGGTATTCAATGTTATTAGTCTTCCCAGAATATTTAAATATGTAAATATAATCTCTCAAATTTTAAAATGGCTGTACTTTTTATACAACAAAATATATTGGCTAGTTTACATTGAAATTGTTACATAATTTATCAAGTTAGTTTAAAAAAGACTTTTGACAATAAAGTATGCTATGTGGAATTAAATATTTTTAAAAAACTGTAAAGAGATGTCTTAAAAATATTTTATTTAAGAATTGGACACAAGTTCTCCATATATTAGCAGAAGTAAGAAACATTTGGTTTTCAAAATTGAGGGTATTTTTTTTCAGTCATGAATAAAAGCTCAACTGATCTAAACTGTAGTCAGTTTTCATAATTATTCATATTTCATATTAATCATTATCTTCTAATGAACCTCCAATGGACAGCCACTCTAGAAAGTGCCTGGATAAACTTGCCTTTAAGTGGCTAACTACTCTCATTTGGCTGGGGATTCACTAGCATCGTCACTGAAACACATTAGTTTTCCTCAATATGGGACTGGAATTTGTTTTCAAACTCTTAACAGGATCATTGAAAGGAAACAGGAAGAATACTATAAAGGCAAGCCTGGATTGATTCCAGAGGCAAGGACTCTTGCAGCAATGCAATGGAGTTATGCCAAGGAGGAAAGTGTTTTTGCAAATGAACATAGTTTCACAGTTAAGCATAAAGTATTTAATTCGTTTGTCAACAACACCACGGCTGAAAATTAAGAAAGTTATGTCATACACAATTTACTTGACTTATGGCAATGCACACATACTTTCAGTTAAACCATAGGAATGCAGTCCGCTTCCTTTATTTGTGCTTCTTTTTATGAACACTTATTAATACCTAATTCCACCTATTCCAATGTAGAATCAATGAAGATAATAGTGGAGTAATTTCATTTGATTTTAAAACATTTCAGCACAGTTTTCAGGTGACAATAATTTTTGCATTCAAATGTTATAATTCTTGAAACTAAAATAAATGAATGTGAGTGATTTTAATAGTATGGCATTTAATAATTTTTGCTCATTTGGAAAAAATTGGAATCTTTCTTTCATAGTACTGTGTTTAAAGACTGCTTTTCTGATTAAATGTCTATACTTGCAAGTGTAGAATTCAAACAATTCCGCGTTTGCCTTTTCTTACCAAATAAACGTGGAAATCATTTGAGTTAAATTTCATAAAATGAAACAAAAAAATGTAATCTTCTTTAAAAACATTAGAAGAGCAGGACCTTTAATGTTATTTCCTAGTCTTTTCTGAGATAAACTTAACTGGGCGCTTCTATATGTATTTCTTCTTTATTTGTTATTTTTCCCATTTTTAATTGGGCCAAACTTGTAAATTCTACTGTCACGTCAATCAGAATCTGCACAATGTTGAAACCAGCTGCTTTGACAGCTAACGTGTAATAATATTCTTAAAAATTCTTCGTAATAGGTACTGCTGAATCCACTATCGCTTTCAGGTAACTTGTTAACTTCGAGTCCGTTAAGAAGATTGCCTTTTGGTGAATTGATTAGTTCACTAAGAATATTTCTATACTTACCCAGAGAAATAGCATTCTGCTTACTAATAGTGACAAATCTTCATCAGATTTTGATTTCCACTTACATGGCACTTGCAGCATTTTATACTCAATTAAAAATACTGCTAGTGTGGGATGAGGAAAGAAGACAGTGGGAGACAGGTTGGATCCCTCCAGAGTATCAAAGAAGGCTGCTAAACTGGCCTACGGGACCTCAACCTCCAGCATCTTTATTCGTTTCGCTCAGAGGTCACTTCACAATGTCAGCGATGGGGAAAACTGAATACAAGGACCCAGGCACTTTATGTGCTTGGTGACCACAGACCTGAGTGAGGTCTGCAACTCTTCCAACAGGACGGAAAAGTATACTTGCCCAGAAATTCCATCTAAAAAGTATAACTAACAAAAATATTATGTGAGCCACAGATGCGATTTTTAAATTTCTATTAGCCACATGAAAAAAGAAACAATTGGAATTAATTTTAATATTATTTTTTATTTAACCCAACATATCTAAAATATGATTATTTCAACATGTAGGAAACACAAAAGGTTACTAATGATGTATGTTATACTCTTTGTTTATGGTACGCCTTCAAAATCCAGTGTGTAAGCTACTCTTATAGCACATCTCCATCTAGAAGAGCCATTCTTCAAAACCTAAAGAGCTAAATGTGGCTGCTGGTTACCGTATTGGACAGTGCAGACCTAAGCATATTTTTTAATTATTATTATTTTTTAGTTTTTACATATACATGTGTTTATTAGGTTTCCACTTTTTGCCTTCACAGAATTAAAAAGGCCTAAAATTTAATAACAATAACAGTGTTTAAGATAAGGACCAGAATCAAAAACCTTATAAAGAATGAACGAAGATAAATACATTCAGAAATCAGACGATTGCTGCATTGAAATATCAAGCAACAATAATATTAATAATTCAAAGAAAGTAACATTCACATTGTCAGATAAGATTATGTCTATTACAGAATGCTTTGACTCTGAGGCTCAGCATGGAGTCATCAGCTAACTTCTTATTTTTTTAAAATATATTTTTTAATTATTATTTCTTTCAAAAGTATTCTACTAGAATGAGAATTTTATGGGGAAATAGTATGATTTGTATAAAATATATGTGGGTACCCCAACACTGCCAATGTGACCTTTATGATCACAATTAAACAGAATATTTGCTACGATCCTCTTTGCTTTGTGACGCAAATTAGGGTTATGCTGTTGCTAAACATCCAGGCTCTGGAGTTTAAATTTAAATTTAAAAATGCCCTGAGTTTAAATTTAAGCTAAGACAAATAATACTGAAGCAACTGCAAGTAAACTTGATAGTCCCAATTTTCTGCTGTGCAAAACAAAATGATAGTGATACCTACCTTATTCAATAAACTTGTATATGTAAAATGCACAGGCAAGTGTCTGCACATAGTAAGTTATCAAGAAAACTGAGTTACAACAATTATTAGTGGGAGTCCTCTCTAATTAGGAATTGCAAATATTAAAATTATGCTGCTGACTTAGGAGTACAAAAGATGTACAAAAGTGAATTTCTGGAATGTATTATGTTTTATCAGCTAAAAGAGACATAAGTAATTTAAGTTTATTCTAAGACATTTTTCAAGATACCTATGAACAGAAAAAAATCATCAGCTTGGAATATTCAGAAAACATAGTTTTAAATATCTCACCACACAATGCCATTAAGAGAAAATTCAGTTTTAAGAAACAAAGAAAAAGCTTTTCCAATTCACAGGCTATTATTGCTTCAAAACAAATAGAAAACATCCAGTTGAAGATTGAAATAGCTAAAACTTTATTTTGGCCCACTTCCACAAAAATGTGGTCATTTTATTATTTAGTCAAGAAAAGAATTAAAGCTTTGGCAGAAGTAACTACAGATATTTATTAAGTGAAATTTGATGATTTTATATCAAAGTTTTAGAATTTATGAAAGATTGTAAATGTATCTGTTTATGCCTTGCCTGTTAACTTTCCATTTACTGCTATTCAAAGATCCAGACAACATGGGTGTAAAAACGGAGGGAATCATAACTCAGTAAATCCTAATCAATATCACTTCAGTCTCCCAGGCTGAAGCCCACCTACCAGTCTCCTCTCTTCAATTCCACAGCCACTGTCCTACTGCAGACTTCCATGCCGAGCATAGAACAACTTAAAAATTAGTAACAAATATCACTGCCACCAATGTTTCCTGCACACCCTTGGTGCAAATATGACTACAGATCGTCACCAGGTCACGGTGACTCTGTTTAACATCTACTGAATTGAATTAATGGGAAAGAGCAGATTTCGTTATTTTTATTGATATAGGAAAAACTGCAAAACAGAGTTTTAATAGCACATGTTACTTACGTTCACAAGTGTCCCCTTTTTGCTGGTAGCCTGCTTTGCAGATACATTTTCCAATGGGCACTAACCATTCTCCTTCTGCGCTGCAGTGCATCCTGGGGGAGTTCTCCGCCTCTTCCTCTGCACTGCTGACACATGTTCCTCGAACCTCGACTAAAGAGGAAAATTCTGAACCAGTCACTGTATCTGGAAAGATAGCTAAGTTCTCAATAATGGACCAGCACTTCTTGTAGTACACTTTGACAGAAACCAAAGCTATGCAAGCCCCTACATCCTGAAAGGCAAGATAGAATCCCTTTTTGGACAAAGGTCCAATCTCTCTCACCTCAGTGTTAAGCTTCATCTTTCTTTCACCAAGGTCACCTTGGGTAAAACTTTCATCTGCAGCAATGGTGTCTATTTTTACATAGAGGTTTTCTCTTATATTCCTGCCAGTGTCATAGTCTGTTTCGTAATAGTACAAATTAAAGGTTTCCTTGCAAGTTCCCAGTACTCCAGGAAGACTGTTACAATCCCTCAGGGTGAATTTCAATTCTACAAAAATCCTTTGTGCATTGCCTTTTGGAATCCAGTTAGTCCGCAGCCAGTTGTTCTGGTTGGGCTCCATGACCCGGCAGACCTGGTACGTCCGTATCGGGGTGTAATTCTCATCCAAACCACTAATTTCTTCCCACTGTAAGATGTAAAAAAGGTCATCAGTCATTCAGCTAAAAATAACATTTTGCTTTTGAAAGTGCACATATACCACAAATGCTGATCTTTGAAAGAGGGAGGTGGATTCCTAGTCTGGCAAATACCTGCAAAACAGAGAACCTAAGATTCCCAGTTCTGCTTCATGTTGGCGGTGGGACATCACTGAAGCTTGCTTGCATCATTTGTACACACAAGTTCATTTTGTTTAATATCTGTCTGCGAGTGCACTGGCATTCCCTTTTACATGTTTGCTTATGTCTGTATTCTCCACTGAGACCAGAATTTTCATGGACTAAAGCTCACAATTATTTCAAATTATGAGTTAAAACATGTGTATGGATGGATGAATGGTAGAATTTCTGATAACTCAGTTGACATTTTAAGGGCCCATATTATAATTACAGAGCGCCTAAAAACACAAAGAGAAATGCCAAGATTACTCCAAAATATGAAAGCAATCAAAAATACGTTGATATTTATAATGTGGAATATCTTATAATCTTTTCAACATAAAATATAAGTAACATCTTCCAGTATGATTTATTTATTCCAGTATAATACTCACTATTGTGCATAAAGTCACAAAACAACAATAAATAAGTAGATATAAAAGTATGATTCATCTTTACAAATAAATTGCTTTCAATCGACCGTCAAATGAACATGACAAATCAGCATGGTGGATCGTATTTAGTGATAAGCTTTATGAAGGAAAAATATCAGATGATAAAAATGTCCATTTATATGCTGATATGATGCATATACCACAAGCAAACCAATATTATATTTTAAGAAAATAAGGAAAAAATAGTACATTTAGCAAAATTTGCAGCAATTCCAAGAACCATTAAACCATATATAATATTCTTTACTGCCCATTAGCAAGTAAATTAATTTCACCTAATGGACTTATGAGTCTAAAATAATAGTTTATATTATTTGCCATGATTACAAAACTTCCCACTTTACATTTATGAGGCCTTAATAGCGAAATTGTCATCTACTTGTATTCATTTCCACAATAAAAAATACCAAATATGAAAATATATTTGTGTTCAAGACCAAAGTCACACAGCATGCAATATTTAAACTACAGTTTTAAGAAAAGCAGATGGGGAAAGTAAACTAATAAGAATGTGGTAAAGAGTTCCATTTGTAAAACCTGATCAGAGCACATTATCTTTAAATGCTCTATATAATATTAATATTTACTTTTAAAACTTGTTCTTAGAAAATTAATAAAACTGAGGAATTAGCAATATTCTCCAATTCAGAAATTTCTTACTTGATGTTATACAGTATTTGCTATAATTTTATTATACTTAGACTAATATCATCAAAGGTACTCAAATGCAGCAAAAAACCCAGTTCAGTGTTCAGCTTTTACTCAGCACAACTTGTATTTGTGACGAGTCAACTTCGCCTACTTTTCCTTTTGTTTCACTTAGCTGTTTATATTGTGAATGACCTACTGACAAATACACCCAAATTCATCCATTTGGATGGGTAGATGCGAATCCTTTAATTAGATTGACATTATTGGAAAAAGTAAAATCAGTAATGGTATCTACCAAAAAAATCAAAAGCTCCAAAGATATATGTGTTCTTTTTAACAATTCCCCAGACTGAGGAAACTAAAGCTAATTATTATAAAAGTATTTCCCAAGAATTCTTTCAACGTCAAGGACAATTATATTATTTTATTCTATGTAAGAAAAATCAATTTTACTACCCTTGAAACTCAGCTAATTTTAATTTGTATTTAAAAAATTTATTCCAGAGGGGAAAATTCCAAGATAACTATGGCATAGATAACAAATAGGGGGATTAAATAAATGCCTTTAATGCAATTCATGTTTTATTATCTACTTTTCTAAGAGACTACAATCATTTCCGCAAATGACACCATTAGGAAAAATGTCTTGATTCAGATATTGCTTTATATATACTATTTTTATAGTAAGTTTATAAAATATTTTCTCAAGACTTTTGTTTTAGAAACATTTTCTTTCCAGTTGTATATTTAGTTACATGTGAACCAATTCATTTCTTGTATGAAAAATGTTGCTGATCATTATTTTCTAATATTTGTTGATTCCTACTCAGACATGGGGTTAACTGCTAACATAATTCAAACTAATAAATGCCCATTTGAGTGGAAGATAACACTGCTAGTCGTAAGCTATCATTTTGTGGATTACATGGATAAAATATGACAATTATGTTATCAGTTTACTTCTCAGAGATATTGACATCCTCTATCTCTGTTTTAATTGAGGGATAGTAGAAAATGGGCTACATCTGCCATTGGCAAGGAAGGTGTTTCATTTTTTATCATGGATATCTTTCTATAATTTTTTATTATTTTACTCACAGAAACCACTTCACTTTCAAAAAAAAAGAATTACCTTCAGACCTCAAACTCAGTACACTTTTTATATTTAATCTATAAAATATTTGTCATTTTTCATAATTTATTGTGACGAGCAGATAACTACAATACAAACTAATGTTTCAAAACCTATATTTAAGGCAAAGTCTGAATATTTTAAAAAGATTGGCTTTGTTCACATTTTGCATTTTTAAACTGACTTTCAGTTCTTGACACATTGATTTTATGATGTTGTTTTTATACACAATAATCCCTTTCTGACTTTCATTCTTTTTGCAAACTCTGCTACACTTTTTATATCTTCGCTTACACTTCACCCTCTTTTAACTTCAGATTTCCTAATGTGCGAAAGATAAACTTAAGTAACAATGGGATATATTCTCCTTTCTCAAAGCCTTCTTTAATACAAGATGAAGAATGTGCCCTGTCTCACAAATAATGGTAAGATCTGAAGACAAGGATATTGAACTATACTTAAGCAATACAATCTTTCTGGATATGTGAAACATAATGGTCTGCATCTTTTCAGGATTTACTCACATTTTGATAGATTTATTGGACAATTTTCACTGATATTTATTGTATCAGGTTTTTACCGTAACAAGGGCCTGCCCTGCCATCACATCTGATTAGTAATAGCAGATAGCACACAATCTAAATTTAGAGAATCTAAAAAACATATTTCAGCAAATTTTATGCCAAAATGTTAAGCATAGTACATTTTAAGTTGCCTTTTAAAGTGTATTTTGAGTGATGCTAAAACTGTTTTTAGAAGAGGAAAACACTTCACAGAATGTTTTGAAGAATTACACACAACCTACTTGGTGATTATACTTCAAAAGTAAAAAGCAACTAAAGAGGCTTGAGTTTGTGAAAAGAATATTCCTTGTAATTAGTTAACATTTGTAGCCTGGACCCTGAGGTATGATTGCACTCACAATAAAGACTCAGAAGACTATGGCTTTGGGTTTTTTTGTTTTTTTATTTTCCGTTTCACCATGTTCTAAAGTATACCTTCCTTACTTAGAGAACTCAGCATCTCGCCATAATTACAACAGAATATTGAACAAGATATTTGGAATTAAAAAAATTAAAATACGAAGAATGTAAATAATTCCTGGGGAGTCGTGGTGGTGGTAGTAAGGTTCTGTGTCTTACTCTAAAAAAATAAACAGTGGTATTTTACGAGAAAAAGTACTTACCCCATTGGGTGGAGAGGAGACCCATTCCAACTCTGTTTGTTGTGCTTTAGAATCCAGCAGTAGTACTGAAAAAGGAAGTTTATTTGCAGATGTTACCTTAACAATTTAAACACGTTTATAAACATTTTTTAGGTGAATTTTTTGTTGTATAATTATTACTTTGTGACTTAAGATAGCAATAGTTACGTAATGAATGGTGAAATAAACAGGTACTTGATGCAAGCATATTCCAAGGAAAAAGATATTAAAATACCAATGTCATGTATGATATTCTTTAATAAATTTTACAATGCATTGGTAGAGTGAAAGTGAGGGTAAAAATTGATGTGATATTAATCCTATAGCAATTATATATTATAGTTTTGTAAGCCAATGAGCCCTCTAAACTTTGTCATATATAACAAGAGCACAGTGAGGTACAATGCCCATATTACTCTTCAAATATTCATTACTTTGTAATATTATGCCAAGACAGTATTCTTGCTGTCTTTTGAGAAGTGGAGTTTATCTTCTTAGAAAAATTTTCCACCCATAGCATTTTCTCTTAAACCAAAATCAATACAGAAATGTTAAAAACCATGTTAAGTAACCATGTTACCAGGAGTAAATAAATTGAAGATTATTTAGAAGATATATTTCTGGGTTAGTCAAACATCTGTTTTCAGTTTATATATTTATACATATGTATTTATATGTTTAAATTCCTAAATAGTTCAAGATATTAACTATTTCTCAAAATGGTATGTTTAAACTGACTTGACTTCTAAGCACAGTTGTACCCTACTTTGACGCTATCAAAAATAGTGCAATTAATGTAATAAGTATATAAAGCGTAAAAAAGCCTCTGACAGTAGTAACATGAGAATACATTGGAAAATCATACATTAATACACATTATAGTTCCAATTTTAAATATTTTATTGTGTGGGGGACAATCTACTATCCTAAACCACACACTCTTTTGGTCAAATTAGTTGCAGAGTTACGTGAGCTTCTTCACTTTAAAAATATTTACCTAACTCTACAGTCTTTTCACAAATGTATCATTTGTTCAGAAACAATAGCTAATACATTTCAAAGTATGTAAATAAGCTTAACGTCAACCTCCACAAAATGTTAAATTTTGACTTAAACAAAATATGCTTATATAAATGTTTAAATACTGAACAAAACTCTCAATCACTGCTAAGTGGAGTAAGTATTTGAAAGGTAATGAAAATCTGTTATGCTAAGAAAACAAAAGAACCGTCGGTTCTGTGTTTAATTCCTTCACACTAGCGAAGCCTATTCCCTGTAACTGGAAATACAGACACACTGCAGATTCGGAGTTTTATTTCGTTTTGTTGTTTGTTTACTAAGACTCTCAAGGAGACTAGGACAGAATTAAAAAAATAATAATCACAGATGATTTCACGACAGGAAACACACAAACACAACACTTTTAAAATATCAATGTGTATTTCAACTTGGAACATCAATATGGACTAGTGAATTTATAAGAAAAGCTTATAAACTTTAAAAAATTTTAAAGTTCATTTTTACTCTGTACAGTAAAAATAAAGGACAGGGAAACAACGTGGGTTCGCAGTGCGCTCTCTTGAGATGTACTGTTTTGTGGGTCTTCTGTAAAGAACACACACAACTGGATTTTAAATCCAGGGGACATTGTCGGTTCTTTTTTCAGAGGGAATAAGCATCGCGATTATTGTTTCTCGCCTTTCCTCCACCCCTGGTCTCGCCCGAGGGTGGAAGCCGGGCACTGAGGCCGAGCGGTGATGGCAAACAAGTTAAAAGAGAAATAAACAAATTACAAGGCCAAATGCAGCCGGAGAGCAGCTCTCCAGGGATCCGCGCGTCCCTCTCCCGCCGTCCACTTTCTGGAGAAGCCCCAGGGGCGCGCCTGCCCCGTCCCGCCGAGGCGCAGTCCGGCAGCCCGCTCGGACGCGGGGCACGCCCGGCTCCGCGCCCCCCCGCGCGGCCCGGGAGGGGGCGAGGGCCCCGGGCGAGACGCGGGGCGAGCCGGCGAGGGCAGCGCGGGCAGCCACTGGCTTCCCGGCCGGGGCGGGGCCGTGGCGGGGCGGGGCGGGGGCTGCCAGACGGGCGCGCCCGTCGCGCCGAGCATCCATTACGCCCCGCGGCCAGACCTGGGGGCTCCAGGGAGCCGGTGGCGCCCGGGCTCCGGGAGGAGCCGGGAGGAGGAGAGAGGCTTTCGGGAAGCGTCTCCACGGAGGGGAAGGCGGCAGCGGCATTTACGGAAAGGAAAAGCGGCAGCTGCTCTTCGCCTCCGAGCGTCAGACTGAGACACGCGCTCCCAGGAGCGGCAACTGACCCCAAGAGAATGTGCACAGGGCAAGTGGAAAGGGTGTCCCTTTTCTTCCTCCAGCCGCCCCCAACCGTCCCAGGAGGCCAGGCACCTGCTCGAGGCGGTTCCCAGCGCTAGCCGAAGGGTTCCGTGAGCCGCCTCGGGGTTCGTTTCCCGAAAAACAGCTGCAGATGATCACTGCGCACTGGCAGCGTCGCCACCGAGAAGTCGGGCGCACTCGCCACCAGCCCGCCACAGAGCAAGACCCCCCACATACACACACACGCTTTTTAAACACCTCACTTCTGCATCTAAAGAATTCTGGTTCCTAGAATCAGAATCCTCTCCACGTAGCGTGCGCCCAGAGGAGCAGGCAGAGCGAGCAGACCCGGCTGCGGGCGCCTCTCCCCCTAGCGCTGCAGTTACTTATAGCCCAAGTCCGGCCGTCTGCGGGGTTCGCGCGCCCGGCTGCGCCGCGGCGGTGCAAACTTTTCCTCAGGTCTCGCGGCTCCCGAGGAATAAGGACAAGGTGCCAGGCCTGAATGTATCTAATCGCTACTGTCAGGAGAGGAGAGATGTGGGTTTGGTGTGGCAGGCTGTGCGCTTCTACCAGACGCCCTTCCGTCCACAAGCACGTAACCGCCAGCTCAGAGGCGTGCGATTCTCTGAACGGGTTCAGCGTCTACACAGCTTGCAGATGTGCACACTGGGGGTCACAAGGTCAGGCTGGATGAAGGGACAGACTATGGCGTTGGGTTTGGGGGACTGAGTGAAGAGAGGTTCACGAATAAAATACGGAAAAGCAGCGCCAAATGAATTAAGTTTTTAGGAATGGATGAAGCAAAGACCGGTATGCACCCCCCACCACTACAATGACCTAAATTTGATAACAGAGCCCCTCCTGCACTTCAGAAACAAGTAATTATTCCTAGTCTGCCTTTAAAATATCGGAAAATCAGCGTTACTGGCACAGCCTGAAAGACGTGGGGGAGGGGGCAGCAGGGATTGTGACACCGCTCTGAAGCAAGACACTTCCATTGACAGGATTTATTTTTCCCCAGCTCCAACTACAGGCACCGAAAGGTATTTTACCTTCTGTCAACAGTTAAAAGCAAAAGGAGAAAAAAATAACCACATATAGGCGTCTCTAGCTGGCCAAGCAAACCCTGCTCTCTCCCACCCCATCTAATCCTCAGGGTCCAGGTCTTTTGCAATATTGGGCCACTCGGACCCCTCAACTGCCGGAGTGCGGGGAAAATAACCGGCGATGCAGGTGGCCGGCAGCGTCTGCCCACAGCCGCACGGCCGCCCAGACCGCCGGGCAGCCCGCGAACGGCCGCCCAGACCGCCGGGCAGCCCGCGAACGGCCGCTGACTCCCGGGGGCCGGGCCCTGCGCGCAGCGCCGCCCGGAGACCGCCCGGCCGCGGGGCGCGCTCCGCTCGCGCGCCTCACCTCCGCGGCGTTATTGTTCCGCGCAGGCCCGCGCCGCCGCCTCCGACGCAGCGAGCACTTCATTAGCAACCCGAGCTTCCCGAGCCCACAGAAGTCTCGGCCCCTCGGGGAGGCTCCGCTCCGCGGCCGGCGGGGACGCTGGGGGCTGCGTCCGCATTCTCCGACCCCAACTCCGGCTGCTCTCACCGGCCCAAACGCGGAGAAGAGGAAGGGCGGATAGGGCTAGAGGGAAAGTGACCTAGAGAACGATCTGGCCGGCCGTCCTCCACACCCACCCCACCCCACCACCCGCACTTGCTGCTCACGTCCTCGGACTGCCCGCGCCAGACATCCCGCACCCGTCGGACGGACGGCTCGGGCGCGGGGGTGCAGGCGGCTCTAAGCAGCTGCGGCTCCTAGCAGCCCCGGCTCGCCGCCCGCCGGTCTGCCAGGAGCGGCCCGAGCGGTGAGGGGGCGGGGAGCCGGCGGGGGAGGGTCGCCCGGAGCCGGAGGCGCGGCCGGCGGCGCCGCGGACCCGCCGGCTCGTGCAGGTAGACAGCTAAATAAATAAGTCAGAACAAACTTCGCTTCCCCATCTCCTTACCTTCCTTCGCAGCCTGCGCCTCCCCCGTGTGTGCAAAGCGGAGCAGCCAGATGTAGCATAAAATAATCCATGAAGGGTACCGAGTTTGAAAAACCATGGTGCATGAGCAGGTTTTATTTTAGGTTTCAGTTATCTTGAGTCGTAGCTTTTTAAATGCTGTTTGCTCCGAAGTGGGTTTTTTTATCGCCCTCTTTGCATCGATTCCCCTTCTCGGTCCCTGATCGGCTGCTCCACGTTTAGCTTTTTTTATGTTTCCCCCCTCCTGTTCGTTCGCACCGTGTTTGCTGCCTGCGAGTCTCCGACTGCAGACCGGCCGCTTGCTCCACACTCCAATAATATCAATTAGGGGGGAGGGGGCGGGGTTCCGAGCTGAGAGCCTCCGCCACTCGGGTTGAGTGGCAGGCGCAGCCGGCCTGCCAGGAGGCGATTCCCAGGGCCAAGGGGCGGGTCCTGGCTAAACGGCCGCCCTGGCCTCGGGGGCGGGGTCTGCAGCACGAGCCAATCGGTGCCGAGCGGAGTCAGGTTGCTGGTCCAGGATTCCCTCCAGGTTCTGAGCTCCGGGTTCGCGCTGGATGCTCGGAGGAGCAGAACGAGGGTTGCGGCCGAGGGAGCGCGCCGCTTTGGGCGTTCTGCTTTTAGCAGCCGCAGCTTTCGTGGAGCTGAAACAATCCGAGAATAATGCTCCCAACTTAGACTCCCGTTATAGCTGTGCTCCTCGCGGTCTTTTAGGAACCAAAGGCGAAGCAAGCCTCTCAGCTACCAAATACGAAGCGCGAACAGTGAAATGAATTGTATTTTTATGTAAAGTGCCCTTGACTTTTATGTTGCTAGAAACAACCTTTGTGGGGTCGGGTAACTTTGTTTTTTGCCATTTTTTGAAAAGTTTCTACTTCTCTTTTTCTGTTGCTCCAAGGGCAGTCAGCTTCGGGCACCACCCACCACAATCCTTGGAAGAATAAAAGTAACCAAATGGATTAGGTTTAAACAATGTTTCCAAGAGTTTGCAACAAGATCTGGCAAAAGGAACAGAGGAAAAGGGAGAGAGGAAAAGAAGTCTTTTGTTTTACGTTCCTCTTCACCCCGCCCTATCTTTTCACGGTACTTGGTTGAGTGAAGTGGGACATTAGGAGAAAACCTTCAGACGATTCTGTATCATTTTTTCTTGCACGTTTATCATTTTATGAGGGTTTCTTTGGATTGCTCCACTTTGGTCGTTTTCCATCTTGCTGCATAAATTATACTTAATTTTAAAGAATTAAAACAATACTTGTTAAATTAATGAAACAAGACCTTCCTCTTTCCCAAGTATTTACAATTTGTAGGAATTATTCAATAATTATTTTTCAAAGGAAAACTAAGAATACATAATGCAGCCAACATCTCCAGGTGAATTCATCCACCCAGAACAGCAAGGATGACGGCGTAGAAATCCGCTTTCCATTAGGCAGTTCTGGACCCTTTGCGTTCAAGAGGTGGGTAACATAACAAGAGGAAGAACTTTTAAAATCTTAATTGCCGAATCATCAATTTCAAATGGTAGGCACAGTAACTTGATCACATTTTAAAGACGATCTTCTTTTCTCCTTGCACAGAAGTATTTCTTCCGTTAAGAAATTTTTCAATCATCACGACTGCTTTTATATCTGATAGGTACAAAGTTTGATTTCACATAAGGCTCTAAACTTTTCCCATCCTGTCTATGTGGAAATATAAGGTGAATTGAGTTGTTTCTGGTGTTGATAGAAAAGACTTCTCAGAAACGACAGTCCCCAGATATTTTATCAGAAACTCTGTTCTTTCCGGCAGTTTTTACTTGCTTAAATAACATTACATTGAAGAAAGAAATTGAATTTTATTCTCCTTTAACCTCTTTGATTCTGCAGTTTCCGTGTTATTTCTTAAATGTTAAATGTTCTTTGCCATTACGCCTAATATTTTAGAAATTGTCTCAACGAGCATCTTAAATGCCCTTTCAAAGATGAATAAGATATGTAAATTGCTTAATAGATTAACCTCGGAAAGAAAAAAAAATACATATAGGGAAAGCATATTTGTTATAGAGAAGATGAAGCGCTATTTACACAAATATAGCTGCTTTGAATGCTTACGGGTGAAACTTGTAAACTAAAACATTAAAACTAAAACTACAAATTCCTATACAAAGACTTTAAAACTTGAGGAACTACAAACTCACAAGTATTAAACCACCTCTAGTTAAAATAAATTCTGCAGGATTTCAACACTTTCCCCAGGGTCTCATCCCCACTTCTTAAAGTGACACCGAGGTAGACTTTAAAAGTTTAAAATATTCCTTTCATCTATTGAATGACTAATACTCAGTGATGTGAATACAAATACTTTCCCATTAAAACCAGAAAACCAAAGAAGTCACATCCTTCACTTCTCTGATGAGTGTAGGTGGTATAGCGAGTCCCCTTATTTTGTCCTCTCTCTCTGTCAGGTGGGGGCTTGTGCAGCCTCACTCTTACTTTTAAAGACAAGAAGCTTCACATTAAATGCACACGTGCCAGGCTGCTGACAGTTCTCTCTGCAGAGCTGCACAATGATACTCATTTGTACGTTTACAAACCTTTCTTCTTTTGTAGTATGTAGGTATACTGGTAAAGAAAACATGGCATTTAAATAAAAATAAATGACTGAGTCAAAAGAAAATGTTTATCATACAGTGTTATACAGCATAGTTTATATATAAATTTACATTAGACTGTACAATAAATCATATAAACCTATTTGTACATAAAGCCACTAAAATAAATACTAATCAATACTTAAAACTTTCACAGTTTAGAAAAACAAATAATATTGAATTCCCTCACTTCCTTATGGTTTCTCTTACCTTGATATCTATGATTTATGTATATTATTTCTAGAGTATTTTTAAACCTAAATTGTGTTTGTATATAAAGTCAATTAGAACTCATTTTCCTGAGTACTGCTAAAAAGTGGGTACAACCAATACCTGTTAGCTGAAGGCAGAACTCTAAAAACTATTTTCCAATTTGTATGTATTCATTGTGCAATGCAGTGGACAGAGTAGCCTACTTATATTTATCAAATTTTAAATAAGTGGAAAAAGAGACTAAAACCATGTTTCCATTTATATCCCCACTTTTGAAACACTTTGTCACAAAGTGTAAAGATAAGAAATGCCTCTCTTGAGACACCATGAAGGCATCCCCAACTTCGCTGTACTTTGAGGTGTTCTGTCTGTATCATTCCTGATGATCACACACAACTGTACCTAAGTAAAAATGAATGCACAAATTCAAGACATACAAGGCTGTCTCCAAAGTATCTAGACATAAATAAGAAAAAGAGACATCAATGCCGTACACATTCTGGACAGGCCTCCTATATCCTATATTCCAAATAAGGGTACAGCTGTTATTTGCTCTTAACTTGCTACAATACTAATATTTACCTCACTGTTTACCTCAGGGAACTACCATTTGATTTTTAAGTGAGAAATAGTTGCTTAGGAATAAAGTATAATGACTTAAGGGACTAAGTTCTATGAATTTTCAAATTGAAGAACAGGCTGGGTTTGTATGTCTAGTATTCAGGCCTTTAGACGTTAAAGGAACAAGTGGGGACTTTAGTATGTCACCAGTCCAAGACTGTCAAAGTAAATAGTTAACAACAACAACAATGAAATCAAAGGGCTGTTTCCGAACCTACTGCTTGTGCACTTACTGTCTAAATGCGTTCACAGCTGGCAAATGTGAAAATGCAAGTTCACAACAGAAAAAGGCATAATTTAAACTGAATTAGAAAAGGTACTGTGCAGAAGAAACTGATTATAAACAGAGAAGAAGCATTATGTCTCAGTTAATAGATATTACAGAAAATTGAGTTCTTTGTGATTTCGGTCAAAATAAAAACAATCTTTTCACTGTGCAGGAGAATCATTTACATATTTACATTAGCATGATTTATGTAGTGCATATAAAATATTTATCTGCAGTCTAATGTAAGAAATACACATAAGGTAAACTCATTAAAAACATATTAATAATTTCGCTTATTTTTGTAAGCTTCGAATTGAGATGTAGTTTAGGAAGTCAGAGGTCAGGAAGTGAAGTGAAGACTATATTTTTTGCTTTTATAAGATTTCACCTACTTTTTTGATGTCGTATGAATGGGTATAGTTAAGATTACAATTACAATTCTTTAACCACAATTACTGAGATAATTTAAGAAAGCTTAACAAATAAAAATATAATTTATATGTAACTTGTAAGAGACTACTTAAATATTGCTAAGTTTTCTCTAAAATTTTTGCATTACTTAAAATATTCCACAGTGTTAAGACAAATCACTTTTATTTGGGGACTAATATAGAATATTTTGGGTTCTCTTTTTATGAAATTTGATTTTGCATGGGAAGTTTCTTTCTTTCCATTAGTTACACCTCATTTTGCCATAAATTAGCAGCACTGATGAAGAAACTGCCTTAGATTATGCACAGCACTTCTGCATGTTTTCATGGTTTCTCATCTGGTAATTTTTTCTCTCTTCACCCAGTGGATTGTTCCTTGTGAAGAACTATGATAATTCAGTAACCACCAGGGGGCGCCATGACCTCTGGGTGTCCTGGCCAATCAAGTTCTCACTGTTTGGGCTAGCTAATTATGAAATTTTGTGTGTGTGTGCATCTATATGTACACATTGCTTATGGATGCATAATATTTGTAGCTTTGATATTATATAAGTTTCTTATTCTGTCTGTACCTATGTTAGCCTATTAAAGGACTTCATAAAAATTAGAGAGATATTCTCTTACTTGTATCAATCTATAGGGACCAAGTTAACTGAATAAGATGAAGGATAAATTAGATAGTGAATTATTACAGGGAAAAAGCTCTCTCCAATAAAAAGAAGATAAACTGAAGAATTCTGAGTCTTCGCATAGACCTCAGATATTCTCTCTCCCACTGTCCACCCACTTACCTTCCAGTGTTCTCCCTTAGGAACAGGGCAAAGCTGGGATGGAATGTGCTCTGAGATTTAGCCATCCAATGTTTTGAAGTATCCTTTAAAGTTGCCAGAGAACTCTCTTGCTTGAGAGTATTTTGGAGACACCTCTTCACTGGAAGCTTCTGAATAAATAATACTGAAAATGAAATTCTGTCAAAATTTCCTTGGCTAATCTCAGAGAGGTCTAAGAAGAGGTCTTAACAGTATAAGTGTTTGTATATTGTAATAATTTAAAGAAGAATTTTATGTTATAAAGAAGAAAAGCATGACAAGTGCCTGCTAGTTGTGAAATTATAAAGCTGTGGCCATTCTCTCCCCTGAAGAAGAGTGAAATTCTATTCATTGGCAAAGGTAGTGCCGTAAAGCACCCCTAGATGTGGCATGCCACTGTCCTGTGTGGAGAACGTTGGGAAATCTGTGTAAGAGACAAAAACCTTTATCGGAGGAGCAGACCCCAGCCCAATCCCATTTGAATTTTAACACTATTAGAAACTCAGCTCAGAGTTTAGAACTCTACTGAGGGCAGCAAAGTGAGACTCTGTCTCAAAAAAAAAAAAAAAGAAAGAAAAAAAGAAAGATGAAGGCAGTGAAGGGAGGGAGGGAGGGATGGAAGGAAAGAGAGGAGAAAGAAAAAGAAAGAAAGAAATAAAAGAAAAGAAAGAAATGCTGAAAGACTGGGACAGTTCTGACTCAGAAAAAAAATTGCATCCAAGTGCCTCAAAGAAGTGCCCCTGTTGAGGGAAGGAAAACCGTGAGTTTAACATCTACCGGCAGAAGACATGAGCCTATACTCAAAGGCCCTTATAACTCA
Organism: Perodicticus potto; assembly: GCA_963574655.1. Taxonomy (NCBI): domain Eukaryota; kingdom Metazoa; phylum Chordata; class Mammalia; order Primates; family Lorisidae; genus Perodicticus; species Perodicticus potto. The sequence goes on along the minus strand of CAUYRH010169649.1, from coordinate 8,938 downwards.
GCAACCTAGCTATGGTGTTTGTGCTGATTACCTAAGAAAAAAAGAACTGTACCATTGGAGCTCAGATATTCAGCAACATTCTGGCGGGGTAGGGGTGATGCCTGTAGAACTGGGTATCTCTATAGCAACACTACTATATATAAAGGCAGTTTTCAGAAGTTGTGCAACATGGCAACAATAAAAATAAAGTCAGTAGTGGACTGAACATTATCATAATTTGGTTGAAATCTACCCTCTTTGAACTGAGTGTGTCCCCATGGATTCTTAGACAATGAAGGGGAGGAGGAAGCCTCAAAAGGGAGATTTCCCCTAGATTTGTATAAGCTAATTTGCAAGTGACCATATTTCTACAATGATGTGGTTCAAAGTGATTACAGATTCACAATATTCCAGAAGGAGAATAGTGACCAAATTCTCAATTAAAAAAGTAGGCTTTTCAAGTATTTATTAAATATTTAGAAAGGCTCTGGGGCATATGTAGATGAATAAAGCATAACTCAACATAACTCGCATGCCTCAGGATGCCTCTCAGATCATATGCTTTGAGAAATAGGTAACCAGACAGTGGTTCTCAGTGTTTGTTTCAGCCCTAACAAAACCAATGATATCTTCATAATCCTGCTACTGACCATAAACTATGAGACAATTCAAGGCACAGTAAAGATTTTATCACTTGGCTTATCTAACGTTGGTTTATTTTCCCCTCCCTGCACCCAGGTCAAATAGAAAGTTTTATAAATTTTTGCTCCATCTCAGATTCTATTTAATGATAATTTATTATTATCATTATTTGTTTTCATATATGCATTGATATTGATAAAACTACAGAATATGCCTGGCACTTCCTTCAGTTAATTTTTAGATTACTGAAATGAGTGGGGCCAATCTCAGTTTCATTAAGTATTTTACTATCGGATAGTCAGTTTTTCAGCAGGTAGGCATTTAGAACTGGGTATGTCTATAGTAACACTACTATACATAAAGGCAGCTTTCAGAAGTTAGCAACCCAGTAGTGTTGCTACAGAGATACCCAATTCTTTTAACAGGTAGGCATTGGTGGCAAAGTCTATAAAATTTAAAGACATTAAAGACCTCGCAGAAAGTTGCCTCTTTTGATAACCAGAAAAGACAAAATCTACTTTACTTACCTTACAAGCACAGAAAAAGAAAAAATTATCCTACATCCCAATAAAGAACAGGATCCCTTATGAGGCTTCTTTCAACAAGAATTTTATTATTCTGTATTATCAGATATATATTTTAATAATTTATAGATTATTTTCATGTATCTGTTATTTAAACTTTTGAGGGAGCAATTACTTTCTAAGTTTGAAAAAAGGTATATAGTGCTATAATAACATACATACCCTCAGATGGCTTTCGGGAAATTCCAATGGATCATTACATTTCAAATAAATGATAGTTGTGTCCATTTTAGAGAATTAACAACTGTGACTCAATCAGTTGCACTGGACCCAAGAAAATAAAACAGGGTGGAGAAAGACACTCATTGAAAAGAAAAGGAAAGTAGTAACAAGTTAGAATCATGTCAAAGTGTTACCTATTCAAGTATATTAAAATATGATGAATATTTTTATATCTTCTATAATCATCCATTTAAATTTGAAATCAACTTTAAAACACAAAGAAATAGATCCAGAAAATGAAGACTTCTTTTAAGTTATAGATGAAATTTGAATGTGTTAGTGTATATTTTTGTAAAATTGTACAAAATGTATATATGTATAAAATGTTATATTTTGTATAATTGTACAAAATGTATATTTTTGCATTTCACTGAGTATATTGATTAACATGAAATACCAATATACTCTCTAGTAATACTTATAATTTAAATGTTTATTTTTTTCAGAGCTCACCATCGCAAGGAATTTATCTAAACATTAAAAGTAAATGCTTATCATGTCATGCTCATTTCTTTATTCATGCCTGACTTTAATCACACAGACCTAGAAATAGTCACCTATTCAAATACACATATCATGTATCATTTCCAAGATCTACTCAACTCACAGATTTTGCATATTTCTCTATACCCAGAGCAGGCTGAATGACCTATATCTTAGTCTCTACCCAGACTAAGTCTAGACTTTGGAGGCAGAATTCAAGGAACATGAGTTACCTATTCAGACAACTATTGTTTCATTTTTGTATCAAGGTCTATATCTGGTTTTCTGAATTTGGTATTCAAGTCTTTACTTTACACCCATAGTGCAAATTGTGTAGGGAAACTCTCCACTACCCTTGTCCCTCTAAAATGATCCTTGTCCCTATTGTCATAGAGCAATAAATAGACTAGGAAGAACATCCTGGAAGAAAATGACTAAGGGCTGCAAATAGCTGATGGTCAGGGAAAGGTAACGAGAGACAGGAAATTTCAGAAAAAAAGGATAATATGTAAAGGACACAGTAGAAGGTATAGTACATGTAAGTTGTATAAGTTATATTTTTGTTGAGGAAACAGATACTCCTGTGGCATTTTAAGCTATAGAAAGTTAGTTTAGAAAATTAGATTACCCCCCAATTTTTGAAAGTTCCTATATTGGTTATACATAAGGGCATAACAAAACCCAAAAGTCAGTGGCTTAACAAAACCAGTATTTATTATCTTATAGTTTCTGTGGATCAGGAGTCCAGTGCAACTTAGCTGGGTCCTCAACTCAGCGTCAGGGTTGCATTCAAGGTGTTAGTCTGAACTGTAAGCATCTCAAAATTCAAGGGAAAGATTTGCTTCCTAACACAGATGACTGTTGTTCACCACAGAAGAGATCTGCGTCCAAGGTTACTCATCATGACGGCGGCAGGCCTCATCCGCTGTCTGAAACAGGAGATGTCAGTTCCTTGCCTCAGAGATCTATTCATAGGGCATCCACAACTCACAACTCCTGAGTTTGTTTACATTCAAAGCCATGACTACTGGAGAAAAAGTGTGATAACGGGGAAAGATAAAATCAGTCTCTTTGTAACTTTAACTCAGAAGTGGTAGCCCATACTTTTCTATCCAGCATTATACAAGCCAGTCAGTAAGTCTGTTCACATTTGAGAGGAGATTGACACACAGCTGAAACTGTCCGTATCAACAGAAAGTAAGGCCGTGGGGCAAAAACTGTGGCAAAAGTCTGATTTCTACAGAAGTATAGACTTCACTGAAAGTTAACCATCCATTGATTCCTGGCTTGCTTAAGAGTCATGAGGAAAACCTTAGTTTTCCAAGGTTTATGACTTCCCCAATCACTTCTATAAAACCTAAAACTGGCCTTGAAGATATTTTCTAGACTCTACATTCAGGGGGACCAACTGACACCAACTGGACCACTGGGCCTATGTGAGAACTGACTCCACAGGTCTTGTGATGCTCTACCCAAGGACTACTCAGCCGAGAAGATAATTTCTGCTTTCCAAACATGAGGTCATCACCAATTAGCAGACCCTATTCCCTACTACTCTCTGTTCACCAAACTCCATTGAAAAACTTTAGTAGTAAAAGTCTCAGTGGGGAGTTGGATTTCAGAAATTTCTTCCATCTCTTCACTCGGTGCCCTGCAATATTAAACACTTTCTCTACTACAAACCTTGCTGTCTCAGTGTATTGGTTTCCTCCTGGGCAGCAGGCCAGAACTTGAATCCTGGAAGATGAGGTCCTTGGAGCCATCTTAAGGGCTGGCTGAAGGACCAGGCTGTAGCCTGACTGGTCCTCCAGGAATGATCCCCAAAGCAATGCAGAACAGGAGGGATGAATGTCTCTGCCTCTACCCTGTGAGGATAAGCAAGAAGATGGCCAATGCAAACTACCAAGAGGAACGTCTCCAGAACCCAGCTATGCTGGCACTTTGATCTCAGACTTACTACTCTCCAGAACTGTGAGTAATAAATCTCCACTGTTTAAGTCACCTAGTCTATGTATTTGTGTTATAGCAATGCAAACTGAGACATCATGTATACAAATTTTTACTGGGCGTATCCTTAGGGGTTGAAATACTGTTTTACAGAGTATGTACACTATATGTTTGATGGCAGTGCACACTGTTCAGTTTTCCAGAGTCTTTGTAGCAATTTACACTCCCACTAGTTGGTATGAGCACTCAATTGCTCTTTATACTTGCCCCAAACTAAAATATTTCATAATATTATTTTAACCATTCTATAAAGTATATAGTGATATCACATTTAATATTTTTCTGTTGACTAATTAAGTTGAATAAACTTTTATGTTTATTGGCCATTCGAATATCATATTTTAAACATTTGTTCAATAATTTTTCATCTTTTTCTGAGTTGTTGTTTCCTCATAGATTATAAGAGTTCTTCATATATCTAGATATGGATCTTTGGTCAGATAGACATTTCTTGCCTCACTGTGTGGTTTACTTTTTCACTCTATCGATAACATTTTTTGATTAGGAGAAGTTATTAATTTCAATATACCTCTATTTATTATTCTTTGTTTTGTGATTAATAATTTTAGTATTCTTGGCTCAGCACCTGTAGCACAATGGTTACAGCGCCAGCCACATACACCAAAGATAGTGGGTTGGAATCTGGCCTGGGCCAGCTAAACAACAATGACAACTGCAATAAAAAAATAGCCAGGCATTGTGGCAGGGGCCTATAGTCCCAGCTACTTGGGAGGCTGAGGCAAGAGAATCACTTAAGCCCAAGAGTTTGAGGTTGCTGTGAGCTGTGATACCACGGCACTCTACCAAGGGTGATGTAGTGAGACTGTGTCTCAAAAATAATAACAACAATAATAATAATTTTAGTATTCTGCTCAAGAAATCTTTGCCTAAACCAACGTCACAAAGATATTTTCTTATGTTTTCCTTTAAAATCTTCATTGTTTTATCTTTCATGTTTGGATCTACAAATTAACTAGAATCAATTTTTTTTTTTTTTTATGGTAAGAGGTAGAGGTCAAGATGCATTTTCCCCTATGTATTAATAGACATCAAATGGACCTACTATGATTTCTTGTAACGGACTACTCTTCTGCATTGCACTGCAGAAGGGCTTTGGTCCATAAATGCAGTGTGTGACCGTACACGTGCACAAAGTTTTGAGGAAATTCTCTTGCCAAGGAAACCACTATAATGAGAAATATGTCATGTTGGTATATAGGTATGAGAGGGAACATATTCTATTTAAATCTCTATGCTATCAAATTGCTTCATAAAAATTTTGATTTTGTTGATAAGACTTCAAAAAAATTACTTTCTATGTTATGATTTGAATCTCTCCTCCAAGACTCATGTTGAAATTAATAGCCATCATACTAGATGAAGAGATACTGTTAGCTAGAGAATCCTTTTGCCTCTCCTGGGGCAAAAGGACAAAGTGGGGGCTCTGTCTTGGTGGTGTCATGAGAAACTACCCTGCCTGGGTTCCTCTTCATAGTTTGCAGGTGGGGACAAAGATGAACCTGGTCTTAGAGCTGCCCCACTTTAATCTGATTCTGAGCACCTGCACACCTGGGAAAGGAGGAATCCTGCCAATCCATAAAAGACTATAGTGGATCCCTAGCCCGCAGGCCAGGCAGCCTAGACACAAGGATTTGGAAAGTAACATAGAGTAATCTGAGCTAATTGTCAAGTCATTAACTATTCTTCAAAGTGGTTCCATGGTGACCTTTGAAGCATTCAGGGACCCCCCCGGACAGTTTAAAATAGAACACAAAACCATAACCAAGGCTTTTTGTCACAACAAGGTGGCCTGTTCATTGTCTATTGCAAATATATCTTTCTCTGAAAACTTATACCTTCCTTTTAAAACACTGTCCAAACTAGAATGTAATACTCATGGCAAGAAGGAAGCTTCAAATTGTTTTCTGGTGCCTAGAGCAGTGCTTAAATACATACTAGAAACGTATTTGTAGAATAAATGAATGCATAGTTTTCAAGTAGTTTGACCATATTTTTTATACTTAGGTTTATAAAGTTATTTCTAGTGAAATGTTCTATAATAATATTTCCTACAGTTTAGATTTTCTGGAGGCAAGATTTTTGGCAGCACCATTAGTAGTAACAATGCAAATCTTTGAAGAGTATTAGAGCATCTAATATATAAAATTCAAGAGAGAAAAATATATCAGAGAATGTATATTCATTTTTAAAGAGAGCTATAACTTTTAAGATATAGTAGATAATTATTAGGAAATAAGCAGAATTAACCAGGATAAGTTCTCATTATATGTGCTTTGTAAATTAAAAAAAAAAAACAAAAAAAAACTCTAGCTATAGCAAGAGGGGCAGTTCTCCTTAGCCCCAGCTTGTTACTTAGACAAGTGTAGAGAGAAAAGGTAAAGTTCTGAGGAAATGAAAAAAAAAAATTATCTAAAACCCAAGGTTTTGTTAATTTTTTTTCTTGAAATCACATAAAACCTCTTGAGCAGGGGATCATTAGAAACACTTTGAAAACCCATTAAAATTATGTGTGAATGCATTCTTCTGGGGGAGAGTTTTCCAAATCCAACTGTCAAAGAAATCAAGGTTGAAAAAATTCCATAGATCAGTGATTCTCACACCTGGTAGCACATTCTAGCTATCTAGGAAGCTTCTTAAGATTATCAAGACCATTATCAAGGCTCCATTATTAACAATTTGACATGTTTTATCTAGGTTGGAATAGACATTACATGTATTTTAAGGTCCTTCAGTGATCCTACTGTACACTAAGGATTGAGAATAAATGTTCTAGAACAGTTTTGTTCAATAGTCATATAATATGATGCATAATTGTAATTTAAAATTTTGTTGTATCCCCATTAAAAATAAAAATAAATGGGTCTAATTCATTTTAATAATGCATTTTATTTAACCTATTAAAAATATTAACATTTAAACATGTTGTACTAGCCCTATTTCTAGCACCCAATATCTTTATCTAGCTAACATCTACTGTACTGGACAATGCTGTTGCTATCCACTAACCTACTTGGTCAATGATGCAGAGGCAGCACCTCAGATGAAATGATTGATTTGAAAAGGGAATGGCTGATGCTCATGCAGGCATTCAGCAACTACCCATCTTTACTAAGATTCTATATACCACAAATCATCAGATAACAATATCCAAGAATAAAGAACACAAATGGTAAGAAAATCTGCCATAAACATTCCTTGTTTGCATTAATACAGCAAAGCACGTACACACCTTTCTAAACTAAGTATATCCTGTTTGGAGATAAACAACAACAGAGATAAACCACAAAGGCACTGGGTTGTCTGTTCGGTTTGCCTACTTCCCTATGTGATTAACTGAAAGTTTTTGTGTGAATTGAAGTAGGGAACAAAGTGCAGGGGTCCACTGTCCCAGGCAGGTGATTTCCCCAGCTGCAACTTGGCGGGACCCTCTGGCACATTCTTTCCTTTAGGGCACAACTGCCTGCATTTTCCAGCAAAGCCACTTCTGCAAGCTGGGGGAGAATATCCCCCCAAACTCACATCTAGGCCAAGTACTAGAAATGTTCCTTCTCAGGGCCTCGTACCTCAAGGAGCACAAGTGAGATGGATTGACCTTACAAGGGTGCAGGAGACTGTGCCCCTTCACAGTGCTATGGTTTATATCCTCATCCAAAATTTATGTAAATGACCCCTCCAAAATTTGCAATGTGGTAGTTCAAGAAGTGAGGCACTTAAGAGTTGTTCAGGTAATAAGAGTTGATGAATACAATAATCCATTCATGTATTAATTAACAGGTTATTATGAGAGGAGAATTAGTGGCTTTATAAGAAGTGGAAGAAAATTCTGAGTTAGTACATTAGTACTCAGCCCCTCACATTGTGGTGCCCTGTGTCACTCTGGGACACCACAGAGGTCCCTACCAGTGAGAAAGTTCTTGCCAAATATGCCCACTTGACCTTGGTTTTCAATATGGGCTGTTCATTGGACTCACCTGTGAAGTTTTTTCCATACTGTACCCACATTCCACACCTAGATTTTAGTCTAAGATGAGGCCTGGACTTAGGTTTTTAAAAAGATGCTCATGTGATTTTTTTTTTAAACTTTTAATTTGAAAGAATTATAAATTCATAGTAGTTGCAAAAATTATGAAGAGGAATTATATACCATTCATTCAGTTTCCTTCAATGTTAACATCTCAAAATATTAAAATCATGAAATTGGCATTGATATAATCCAGAGAGTATTCAGATCTCATTAGCTTTGCATGCACTCACTTACCTATGTATATGAGGGTTATGCAATCTTATCCTGTATTTAGTTAATATGGCCAATACTATAATCAATATCCAGAATTGTTACATCATCTCAAGTAAGTATCTCATACATTTCTATTTATTGCACCCCCACCTCTTTTCATTTTGTTATTTCAGGAATGTTTTACAAGTGGAATCAAATAGTATGTAACTTTTTGAGATTGACTGTTCTCATTCAGCATACTGTTCTTTTTTTTTATTATTGAATCATAACTGTGTGCATTAGTTCAATCATGGAGTACAGTGTGCGGGCTTCATATACAATCTAAGATAATTTCATCCCTCTATTCGACATAACATTCGTGAGATTTTCTCATTTACTGTGTGAGAACATTTGTGTTCTGCATTTAGTAGTTTTCTCCTGACCCTTCAAAGATGGACCTCAAGTGTGATCTCACCCTTTATCCTGTCTCCCCCCAACCTCTCCCTCCTCTTCCCTCCCTCATGGAATATTATGCAGCCTTAAAGAAAGATGGTGACTTTACCTCTTTCATATTTACATGGATGGAGCTGGGACACATTCTCCTTAGCAGAGTATCTAAAGGATATGTCTGTTTTTTACGTCTTGTGCTGGGGGCCTATGATTCACACCTTCACTCACAGGATTCTGAAGCCTGGAGGGTATCTGCACACACAGGGCTGCTCCATTTGTAAATGGACACCTGTTTGAGTCCTCATTGCCCTGTAGCTCCAATATGCTTGGCTCT